>JABWTJ010000975.1:0-183622 GCA_016801875.1 Solanum sitiens
TACCTTACCTGATGTTTTGCATGAACCAATTTTGGTGTCTACTCCGGTTGGTGGATCAGTGGTAGCAAAAAGGGTCTATCGAAATTGTCCTATTTCAATGCCTCATAGAGTTTCTCATATTGATCTAGTTGAGCTAGACATGTTTGATTTTGATGTCATATTAGGTATGGACTGGTTGCATGCTAGTTTCGCTTCCATCGATTGTAGGACCAAAATTGTGAGGTTTTGTTTATCAAATGAACCCGTTATAGAGTGGAAGGGTGGAAATTCTCTTCCTAGAGGTCGTTTCATAACATGCCTAAAGGCGTGTAAAATGATCTCGAAGGGGTGTCTCTACCATATTGTGAGAGTCCAAGAAGTGGATTCCGAAGTTCCTCCTATAGAGTCAGTCCCCGTGGTGAGTGAATTTATGAAGGTCTTTCCTGATGACCTTCCTGGCATTCCTCCCGAACGGGAAATCAATTTCGGTATCGATTTGCTACCGGAAACAAATCCTATCTCTATTACTCCTTATAGAATGGCTCCGGCCGAGTTAAAGGAATTGAAGGCACAACTTAAAGATTTGCTAGACAAGGGCTTTATCAGGCCTAGAATTTCTCCATGGGGTGCTCCGGTCTTGTTCGTGAAAAAGAAGGATGGGTCCTTGAGGATGTGTATTGACTACCGACAACTCAACAAGGTTACCATCAAGAACAAGTATCCTCTTCCTCGGATTGATGATTTATTTGATCAACTCCACGGGGCGAGTTACTTCTCAAAGATTGATTTGAGGTCAGGGTACCACCAACTTAGGGTGAGAAATGAAGATATTCCAAAGACAACTTTTCGTACTCGATATGGGCATTATGAGTTCATGGTTATGTCCTTTGGTCTCACAAATGCTCCGGCGGCGTTTATGGATATGATGAATAGGGTGTTTCGAAATTTCCTTGATTCATTCGTTATTGTATTTATCGATGATATCTTGGTATATTCAAAAAATGAGGTTGACCACATGGATCATCTAAGGGTAGTATTGCAAACCCTTAGGGAACATAAATTGTTCGCCAAGTATAGTAAGTGCGAGTTTTGGCTGAGGTCGGTGGCATTTCTTGGGCACATCATCTCTAGTGAGGGAGTTGAGGTAGACCCAAGAAAGACAGATGCGGTAAGAAACTGGACTAGAGCCTTGACCCCAACTGACATTAGGAGTTTCTTGGGTCTAGCGGGTTATTATCGAAGGTTCGTAGAAGGCTTTTCATCCATTGCATCTCCTTTGACTTCATTGACTCAAAAAGGTAAAAAGTTTGAATGGTCAGAGGCATGCGAGAAGAGTTTTCAATTATTGAAGGATAAGCTTACTTCCGCTCCGGTGTTAACCTTACCGGAAGGATCAAAAGAGTTCATTGTGTATTGTGATGCATCCCGCGTAGGTTTGGGGTGTGTGCTTATGCAAAATGGGAAGGTGATTGCCTATGCTTCGCGGCAACTTAAGGTGCATGAGAGAAATTATCCTACTCATGACCTTGAGTTAGCGGCCGTGGTGTTTGCTTTCAAAATATGGAGACACTACTTGTATGGTGTTCATGTGGATGTTTTCACTGATCATAAGAGCCTTCAATATGTGTTTACCCAAAAAGATTTGAATCTTCGACAAAGAAGGTGGTTAGAGTTGTTGAAAGATTATGATATGAGTATCCTATATCATCCCGGCAAGGCAAATGTGGTGGCGGATGCTTTAAGTCGTATGACTATGGGTAGTGTGTCTCGTATTGAAGAAAACAAGAAAGATCTAGTAAAAGATGTTCATCGTTTGACTAGATTGGGAGTGCGATTGGTGAGTTCGCTAAATGGAGGTGCCACGGTTCGATTGGTGAGTTCGCTAAATGGAGGTGCCACGGTTCATCATAGCTCCGAGTCATCATTGGTGGTTGATGTGAAGTCCAAACAACACCTTGATCAACTATTGATGGAGTTAAAGGAATCGGTTCTTGGCAAGACGAACGAGTCATTCTCCTTAGGAGAAGACAGTGTATTGAGGTATCAAGGGAGGTTGTGTGTTCCTGATGTGGATGGATTGAGGGATCGGATCCTTGATAAAGCCCATGGATCCCACTATTCCATCCATCCCGAATCTACAAAGATGTATCATGACCTTCGAGAAATATATTGGTGGGAAGGTTTGAAGAGGGATATAGCGGAATTTGTTGCTAAATGTCCGAATTGTCAACAAGTGAAGGCGGAACATCAAAAGCCGGGTGGCTTACTACAGGAGATCCAAATTCCTACTTGGAAGTGGGAAGACATTAATATGGATTTCGTAGTAGGGTTGCCTCGGACTCAAAAGTCATTTGATTCTATATGGGTGATTGTTGATAGATTGACTAAGTCCACTCACTTTATCCCCATCAAATCTACGTATTCGGCGGAAGATTATGCGAAGATTTTCATAGATGAGATTGTGTGTCGTCATGGTATTCCGTTATCCATCATTTCGGATAGAGGTGCACAATTCACATCTAGATTTTGGAAGTCATTTCAAAAAGGTTTGGGTACTAAAGTAAAATTAAGTACCGCCTTCCATCCTCAAACGGATGGTCAAGTGGAACGCACGATTCAAACTCTTGAGGATATGCTTAGAGCTTGCATCATTAATTTTAAAGGGAGTTGGGATAAGCATTTGCCGTTGGTGGAGTTTGCATATAATAATAGTTTCCATTCGTCCATTTCCATGGCTCCCTATGAAGCCTTGTATGGAAGGAGGTGTAGGTCTCCTATAGGATGGTTTGAAGTAGGTGAGTCATCGATATTCGGTCCCGACTTGATTTACAAGACATTGGAGAATGTACATATCATAAGAAATAGGTTGCAAACAACCTATAGTCGACAAAAGTGCTATGCCGATAATAGAAGAAGGGACTTGGAGTTTGAAGAGGGTGATAAGGTATATTTGAAAATTTCACCTATGAAGGGAGTGGTAAGATTTGGCAAGAAAGGGAAGTTGAGCCCTCGATATGTAGGCCCTTATGAGATTTTGGAAAGGGTTGGTAAGGTTGCCTATCGTTTAAGATTACCTGATGAGCTAGCTTTGGTTCATCCGGTTTTCCATGTCTCCATGTTGAAGAAGTGTGTCGGGAATCCCGAGTCTATTCTTCCTCTTGAAGGCCTCGGAGTCAAGGATAACCTCTCTATGAGGAGGTTCCGGTTCAAATCCTTGATAGGCAAGTGAAAAGGTTGAGGAACAAAGAGGTGGTTTCCGTAAAGGTGCTATGGAGGAACCACCTAGTTGAGGGTGCAACATGGGAGGCGGAGGCCGACATGAAAACCCGTTATCCTCATCTTTTTGATGTTTAAGGTTAGCATCTCTCTCTAATGATATAAATACGATAGATATTGTGAATCCCTGTTGTTTTTGTGAAACTTTACAAAACTCCTAGTTTTGGAGACTTCTAAAATGGAGTCACTTTAAGGTGACCTTAGTTAAAATTTGGAAGTTTTCTTGCTTCTTGCATAATTGAGTCAATTTTTTTTTGTGATTTAGGTATGGTTAATCCTTGCTGATATTGTATTTAGTATATTGATAAATGAACTTTGTACTAATTGATTTGTGTGATAAATAATTGATCTCATGCCTATATGAAAAGGAGAAAAACCTCATGAGGAAATGTTGAGATCATGTATGGTAAATTGATGTTTGAGGTACTTTTATGAAAGAGTATAGTTCATGCTAACTAAATATTGTGAATTGGTTGAGCTGCTAGTCTTGAGTCTACTCCCACATTTTAAGAGTGTTTGGTGTCATTCGGGGACGAATGTTCCTAAGGGGGGGGGGGATAATGTAACATTTTGAAATACCGAGGTCATGTGATAAGACTTAAATGGTCTCCTTAGGATCTAAACTAGTGTTCCTAGCCAAATAGGCATATTTGGAGTCTTTGAAGTGGTGTTGGAAACGAAACTCTTAAACGTCCAGCAAATTGGGTCATAAGAGGGCTAGAGTGTCCTTTTGATATAACCAAGTTAAAGAGTCGGAATTTGGTAAACAGTTGTAACCATAGGTGTAAAATGTTGTGTGGGATGATATCATGCTGGAAAAGTCAGGGTACGACTCCCCAAGGACCAAACAAGGACCCTCGAGGAGGACCCTTGAAGCAGCAGGGCATGACGGACACCATGGCGGGGCGTCACAGGCACGACGGGGCGTCGATGCCTCCGTCATGCCAGCCTTAGCGCTTGGGAAGAAAGCCTCCGCCTGCACAAGTCTCTGACAAGCGTGACGGATGTGCAGGATAGAGGGAAGCCAGTCCGTCACAAACACGACGGTTCGTCGTCGTGGAACCGTCGTTCGCTTGGGGAGAAAGACTTCACCTGCACAAGTCTCTGACCAACATGACGGATGTGCAGGGCGGAGGGATGTCAGTCCGTCACGCCCACGACGGACAGTCGTCGGGGATCCGTCGTGGAAGGTCTGTGGCAGTTTCGGAAAAGTTAGTTTTAGTTAGTTAATTAATTAAGTGACTTAGGGGTAATTAGGGGTTTAAGAGAGACTAATTAAGTGACTTAAGACCCTACTATAAATACCCCAACCCTCATTAGCCTAATCATTCTCTCAAAAAAAAAAAAAACTCTCTTCCTTCTCTCTACTTTCTCTCTCTATTGGAAGACTCCATTGGAGATCAACTTGGGGAGATCTTTGGGGGCTGGATTAGCACGAAATTCACCATCAAAACGTCATCAAACCTTAAGGTATGGGATCTAATTCACCTTTGAGATTCTTTCCTCAAAGGGTTCCTTCAAAGCTTTTTCCAAAAAGTTGAGTTTCTATTGGGTTTCATCCAAATCCGAATTTGATCATGTGATTTGAGTTAATTATGTATTCTTTGGGTTAGAATGAATAGATTATCATGAATTGTAACTTGATTATGGTTAATTGATGTAGTTTGATCTAGATTGTGGGTGATGACCCCTAACCCTTAACCCTAAGTGGAAAATTGATATGAATTAGGTTGAGTTTGATAGAATTGGTCTCATAATTAGTTAAATGGTCTTTAATGATTGTTATTGCATTGATTATGGATCTATTATGATGAATTGAAGTTCTTCACACCTATGTTCTTGAATATTGAATCTAAGTCAAGAAGATACCCTTGAGATTATGATATTAAGCTTTGATGTAGTATTGCTTCATAGTATAGTGCTTCTCCTTGATTAGTTCTTGTGATTTATTATTGAATTACATTGACGTGATGATCTAAGATTGGTTGATCTATGGGTTAATGGTATGGTCCTTTATTAATGGATTATGGAGGAGTATGGGTAAGTCTTGATGATCCTAGCCTTTACTTCAAATTATGGTTAATTGTCATCAAGTGATAATGTTATGTTGAAGTATGCTTTGATTGATGTGATAAGTTGATATGATACATGAATTGATATGCTTAGGTTGGTTGTGAGGTTGCTAGGTGTAAAGTAATATAGGGAAGTTGTACGATGTGCCCTATTATGATGAGATGTACGAGGGTTGACTTCACCTATTTGAATTGTTAATGAAAGGACTAATTCTCATACAATTCATATTGAGCTATAATGATGATATATAAGGGATTGACCCTTCTATCTAATTAAATTGAGAAGATTAATAAAGATTAATGGCTTCTCTAAAAATGGGGACTTAGCTCAGCACCGAGCGAACTTGACATTGAGAGGTGTTGACTTCCCTTAGAGGAATATTCACCATTTGTTCTTTATAGAGTGTTGACTTCCCTTAGAGGAATACTCACCTATAGATCTATATGAAGTGTTGACTTCCATTAGAGGAATACTCACCTATAGATCTACATGAAGTGTTGACTTTCCTTGAGAAATATTCACTCATGAATTCTCATGAGGTGAGGCCCCATTACCGAATGGTATACAGAGGGAATACCTATCTCTTAGTTCTTGAAATATGTTGCCACCATAGGATACTAGCTAGTGGATCCACCTAGATAGCTATGTTTACATTAGGTTCTACCTTGGCCGGTAGACCACCTTCCATCGGTGTAAGGTTTCATAACACCGGATTCCACATTCGATTATGTGGTCTATGTTGGTTAAGGCAAATGTTCCCTAAACTAAAATGAATGAATAAGGTTTAGGCCAATCAAAGTAACTTGAGAGGTTGGCTATAGCTTAGGTAGGGGTATGGGACTCTACCTACGCCTTGCACTAGTTTTCCTTGATAGGAACTTTGAGAGGTCAATATTATATATGTAAAGAGATGGTATGATATAAATGGTTTGTATGTTGAATAACATGCTTATGAATATAATGTTGTTGTATTTGCTTGAAGAAGGACGTATTATGATATGAAGAGTATGTTGGTAAGCAAATTGCTAATTGTAGTCTTGGTAGGTTACTTGATTGAGTAGGAGACATGGTAATTTTACTTGATCATTGCACTTGTGACTTATTGAAGGTTATCGTTAGTATTCTTTGCTTTGCTATGGTTTAATTGCATATGTAGTCTATTATGTTTTCATAAATGTCCCTTTTTAAATATATTTGATTGATAGTTGTATATGAGATTCCATACTTAGTATATGTGGAGTACTAACCCCTTTTCTTTCCCTTTTCCCAAACATTTTAGGTTCGGGTCGTTGAGCTTGATCCAAATTGCTAGGAAGGAAGACTTGGGTATTTTACCATCCAAGTGGTAGGTCCTCACTCTCTCGAGGACGTGGCCGATATCTCTCTTTTATGATGTGTAGTTACTATGATTCTATGTTGACTCTATTATTCTCTTGAGACGATGTAGTAGACAGCCTATATGCGGCTTCTTTCATTGATGTAGGGCTATGCCCAAGACTTATTATAATCGATAGATGGTTTATGAGATGAGACGGTTTTATGACTATTATTTTCTAAATATATAAGTGTATGAAATAAAAGTAGAAGACTAAGTAATCTTCGTATATGAACAAGTCTATGTATACTTGATATATATAATGATGTGTATGTAGAGGTCTATGTAAACCTCCGAGTAGTTTTAGATAAAAAGTTTTTGATTCTTTCTGATTTTAGTCGATGAATGCTATGACGAATCTAAGGGGCTTGTCTTAGTCCTCCGAGAGGACGACGACGCCGGTTACGTCTAGGGGGTAAACCCGGATGTGACATCTGCAATCAACATTAGCATAACAAGCAGCCAACCAATCCATGCCCATGATAATATCAAACTCAATCATATTTAACTCTATTAGATCTGCTACAGTACGACGACTATATATAACCACTGAACAATTCTTATATACTCGCGTAGCTATGACAGAATCTCCTACAGGTGTAGCTACCTCAAATGGTTCTATCAATTCAGACTCTATTACGATCCTACTAGCAACGAAGGGGGATATAAATGATAAGGTGGAACCTGGGTCTATCAATGCATACACACTTCGGGAGAATAGTGATAATATACCTGTGATCACATTAGGTGACGCCTCCTGATCCTGCCTACTAGTCAAAGCATATATGCGGTTTGAGGGACCGCTAGAACTGGAAGCTCCACCACGACCTCTACCACGGCTTGCTGGCGCCTGAATACCCTGCCCCGTAGGGCGCATAGCCACAGAAGAAGATGAACCAGCAACGGACCCAGTAGGCTGTGCCATACCACCTGCACTACCTCTAAGGTGACACTCCCTCATAGTATGACCCTGACGGCCGCAAGAAAAACACGTACCTGTAGCCCAATGACATTCCCCAGGATGGGACCTACCACAGCGAGAACACCGAGGCAAAGGTGGCCTCGACTAGCTCAAATCCCTGCCCATCTGTGACCCTGACGCCCTAGAGCTCTGACTAGCTTCCGTATATCCCGTATGATCAAACCCCCTACCCATGGAACGTGGGGGTGCACTCTGTGCTGGCTGGGAAGAAAATCTAACATGCTGCTGAGACTGCCCGCCTCAAAACTCGTCAGGATAACCTGCTGATCTAGCCCTCTTATGCTGGCCTCTATTATAATCTCTATCTGGCTGACGTCCCCTGTGCCGATCCTCTACCCCCTGTGCATATGCCTGCACCCGAGAAATGTCCATACCTGGCTGAAGAGTCACTGCCATACAACCGTCAATCAGATAACGATCCAATCCCATCACATAACGATGTACCCTGTCTGCCATATCAGCCACAATAGTAGGCGCATGCCTAGCCAATGAATCAAACTCGAGGCTATACTATCGAACGCTCCTGCCATTCTGCCTCAAACGTAAGAATCTATCGACTCTAGCTCGCTTCATCTCTGGAGGCAGGAAGTGGCCCTAGAAAGCCTCTACAAATTCATCCCATACCGCTGGAGGAGCACCCTCACCCCTAGATAACTCCCAAGACTCATACCAATTAATAGCTACATCCCGCAAACGATATGTAGCCAACTCAACAGACTCGGTCTCCAAAGCCTTGATTATCCTCAATGTACGCTGCATCTGACGAATAAACTCTTGCGGATCATCCTGGGGCCTTGACCAAAAGAACTCTGGAGGATTACAACTTAAGAAGTCACGAGCCCTTAAGCTATCAGATCTGTCGGCATGATCAACTCCTAGTCCATGCCTGCGAGCCTGACCTGCCACTAATCTAGTCAGCAACTGAACCGCATCTCTCATGGCCCTATCCTCCGCCCCTGGCTGAGGAGCTGGAGGTTCAGGTGCTGGGGACTCGGGGGCTGGTGGTGGTGTCCCCCGAACTGGAGCTGCTGCTGCTCTAAGCTCCTCTGGCGGTGGCGGTGTAGCAGAGCTCTCCGACTGGAGCACAATACCAGGCATAGACTGGGCACGGGCCCTAGTAACTCTCCGGGTCTGACTAGTACCTTCTGCTACCGATTTGACCTTCTGGGCGGCTGTCGCTTTCTTTGGAGGCATAGCTGAAAACACAGGATTCGTTAGAGAGGGATTATCATGTTAATATAGCTCTATCACACGATCTAGAATAAGAAGAAAGGATGACATCCTAAATGTCCTGTAGCTTCCTGTTTATAGATGTGGTGCACAACACACCGATAAACAAGACTCTACTAGACACGGTCTGTAGACACTTCTGAGAAAGAACCGCTCTGATACCACTTTTGTCATGACCCAACCCGATGGGCCGTGACTAGTGCCCGTTTTGGACACTCACATACAAACCTGTTAAGTGTAACCAACTGAAACTAAGACAATATGGAATTTAATCAAATCAAGCCAACCCCAACGCCATATATATATAAAGTGGATCTGCCTCATAAGGAGTCATAACCATTTAACCATAACAACATACGCGAGCCGACAAGGCCGCCACTATCCAAAGCATAATAGCATACGCAAGCCGACAAGGCTGCCACTACACAATACACAATGATGTACGCAGCCGACAAGGCTGCCCCTGTACAAGCGGACATCCCAAACAAACCATGTCCAGACCATTATCCAAAACATATATATGCAACCCACATAATGTCTACAGACCTCTAAGAGTATAGTAGTGAAACTCGATGGGACAGGGCCCCGCCGTACCCATAGATAAGCAAAAGACTACATAGAAAGTTATGTACCAAAACGACTGGGCTCCGGAACAGTGGAGCTCTCCCAATCAGCAGAGTAGATATCCTAGGCGGGAGGATCACCGAACTGCGCGTCTACACCTGCGGGCATGAAACACAGCCCCCCGAGGAAAGGGGGTCAGTACGGACAATGTACCGAGTATGTAAAGCATAAGGTAAAGATGACAAGATACCAACATGATAAGTCGAAACAAGATATCACTACACATGTACCTTATAAGTGAAAATCATGCATATCTTTAACATATAAGGTGCCCAGCTTCCCTAGTAAGGGACTCGGCAAAATAATCATCATATATATACATCATACGTACTCGGCCCTCTAGTGAGGGACTCGGTGAAATAGTCATCACATCATCTCCGTCATCTTCATCATCATAACCATCCTCATCACTAATCATATATATAATATACATACCCGACCCTCTAGTGAGGGACTCGGTGACATATGCAAGAAACTCCGCACGAACATTACCCGGCCCGGGACTCGGTGAAATGATAAAATACTCTATGCACGAGCATAACATTATGAGCAACCATATGCAATTAAAATCATTTCTTATAACTCAATAGAACAATCAACGTGAACCAGCAAGGAGTATTACCAAAGATTAACGTTTTATCAAGATTATGAACCTTTAACACGATATGAAAACGTAAAATCTCAATGACTCTAAGAAGCACTACCATAGATATGAGAAATCACCATAGCCTTAGACATAGACGATATATAGAAGAATAGTTTGTGGAAGCAAGAATATACGTCACCTAGACGCTCTAGAAGTAAGTATCAAACCTGTCCGTCATTCGCTCATTTTTAAAAGTCATGCCAAACAAAGAAAGAAAGGATAGCGTTACATATCGTATAGTCGAGCCGCACGTCCAATATTTACTGCCCAAGCTATTAATCTATAACAAGCAACAATCGTGCCGCAATTAGATAGACGTCGCGCTTTACTACTTATTGTAAGCTAGCTAAAAATCTAACGAAAATCCGGCAGCACTTCCCCTATTTTCCTTACTTCGTTCCAATCCGACAACAACCCAAATTATCCACAACAATACCAATAACACATATAACCCAACGAATCATATTAAACAGCCCCCCCAAAACAGTTCCGTCTCGGCAACCATAGTAACGAAACAACGACACACCGAGCGATAACTCATTTTATAATTCGCAACACATCTACCTTATCATATTCATCCCTTGGAGTATATACCCATAATAACATTAACATATACATAACGCCAAAACATAATTTCCCGCATTTTGCTTTAATCAAAACAGCCCAAACACTAACACGACACCACTAATAATCCGATTATGGTTTCCGTTCATACTTAGCACATTCAATAACTAAAACAAATTTTCTAAGCTACTGGTCACGCCCCCTTCTTAACATTAATGGCTAATTAACAATGGCATTCTAAAGAATTAACACACCAAGCAAAGAGATTACTAACCAAATTCTTTTGTAGCTGCTGGCCGAGAGTTGCATGGTTGGTTTTCTCCCTTTCCATGGCTGCCTAAGCTAAGTGGTGAAGAAGATGATATGTTTGCAATGCATTTCACCACCTCATTCATTATATGAAGTGGAGGCAGCCCCCCTCTACACGTGCCCCACTAAGGGCCAACTCCCAATCTAATTTCTTTTAATTTGCCTTGAGTGGTGGGGCCCACTTGATTAATTTAATCCTAATCAGCCACTAATTAATCCCTCACTTAATGTTAATGACACTTACATTAGCCAAATCATACCTAATATCACATTTGGAATTAACATCCTTGCTTAATATTTCTTTAATCACTTGAACATAAAATAAAATCTCATTCCCCGTACTTACATGGACTAGCTCATGACGCGCACTACGTATAAAAATACGAGGCGTAACAATATTGATGAGATAGTGAGGTGGCATGGGATCCCTTTATCTATCATTTTGGATAGGGGAGCCCAGTTCACTTCTTACTTTTGGAGATCTTTCCAAAAGAGCTTGGGTACACAGGTGAAGCTCAGTACTGCTTTCATTCTCAAACGGATGGACAAGCAGAGCGTACAATTCAGACCCTTGAAGACATGCTGAGAGCATGCGTCATTGACTTCAAGGGGAGTTGGGATGATCACTTGCTACTGATTGAGTTCTCTTATAATAATAGCTACCATTCCAGTATTGGGATGGCGCCTTTTGAAGCACAATATGGTAGGAGATGTAGGTCCCCAGTTGGGTGGTTTGAGGAAGGAGAGTATGACATCCTTGGCCCTGAGATCATACATGAGGTAGTGGAAAAGGTGAGAATGATCAGGGATAGATTGGCTACTGCTTACAGTAGTCAAAAATCCTATGCTGATAACACGAAGAGGGTCTTGAATTCGTAGTAGGTGATTAGGGTATTATTTACATGAGATAATAAATGTTGTAATGCCTAATTGTGGTCGAGAAGATGGAATTGTTCTTAAAGGCTAATCAAAGGTTAAAAGTTGGCTTGCTTAACATGATGAGATTACTATAGTATATACATGAAGTTAATTGACTTGGCTAGTGATAATATCAAAGTTTGATTTATGCCAATAAATTGGCTAGCAATACTATGTCCAAAGTATTATTAGAATTGGCCAATACTAAATCATACCAATCTTATATGGCCAATGTAAACTATGATGTTTCTTTTAAGGCCAAATACATGTTTGATAAGTTAACTTGACAAGATGTAACTCAATGAACTCATAACCAAGGGTATGCCAACGATTGGGACAAGTCCCAACATACCCTATCTAAATGAACATTGTGAACATAATAACACATTGAATAAGTCCTTATAACTTTCATAAAGAATGGTACAAGCCTATCAATTAACGTTGAACAAGATAAGGTGAGTAACGAAATAACTAAAAGCTTATGAGTTATGAAATTGACCTAATATAGGGTGTTAAAAGAAGTGAGACAAGTCTCACTTACACTTAAACGATTACGTCAAAGATACTCACATAAGAGGGTGTTAGTGTCACGACCCGGATTCTGGAATGTGAATTGCAACCGGCGTCGTTGACCTCTCAAAGGTCGCAGTCAAGCCTCTTTTTGCATTCATCACATTCATATAGTTAAATTTACGGAAAATTAAAACATTTTAAATGTATGAAGTATACATAGACTTCATATAGTTGTTACATAGATTCATTATATACTAAGCTCAAAGTAAAGAACAACCATCTATCATTAAAGAACCACTTCGAAACAAAAGATGAATATATCATAATAAGTTGCCAAAACGGCCTTACATCCAAAAGCTTCAAAAATAAAACATCTGAAAGAAACGCTAGGGACAACATCCTCTAGCTATGTATAAATACTAGGCTAGACTAAAACTGTAGCATCTTCGAAATCAAGAGGACCTACCAAATGGTCTGGAGAACGCTGATGTCCAAACCGCTGCAAAGAGTCTTCAATCTGTCCTCTGACCTGCACCTATAAAAATAGTAAATTGTATAGGGTTAGTACACCACTTGTACTAAGTATGGGTGTATGCACACATACACATAAGGCTATGCATAATCAAGGAAAGCTCTTCCTAAACAACATGCCATTTCTGGAAAGTGACATCACTAGATTTTCCTAATTCGTTAGTTGTGAATTGTGGTATGAATATGATGTACTTTAATGCATTCAAAGCACACAACTCAATTTCTATATGATTAAAAGACATTAGTATCATCAACATAATTTTAGAACAACTCGGGCGAAGATTTGAGATTTTGATTGCCCAAACCCGAGAGCACTTGCTTTTAAACTTAGTTTATTTTTAAGTCTTTTTCTTATTCTTGTTGTGTAGTTCAATAATTGCTTTGGTCCTATGTTTTACTTACAAGTGCAATGATTCATTGTAGTCCCATACCCACAATGAATCAAGTAAGTAATTCAAGAGATTAAGGAAATGATTTAACTACAATTTGGGGCATGGATATACTTGTAAGTCAATACTTATTGACTATACTCGTTCTTTAGTTGATTACATAATGTGCATAGTTCTTGGGGCATATCATTAAAACTTATGATCTTGCTTACTTTGGGCATGAATTATTTATAAGCCAATCTTTATTGGCTAAATACATTAGTTGATCATTTTGGATAAGTATATTTGAATTTATTATTGGCTATGATCATTTTCATAATAAAAGAAGTCATTATAAGCCAATTTTATTTGGATTTTATCATTTTCATGACATGAAGACTCATTATTAGCTATGCCCTTTACTTATTGCAAACATCATTGGACATGATTTGACTATTCTTATAGCAAGTCATTCATTACATCAAGTAATCATTGATACTTCATAAGCCAGTCTCTATTGGCTATGCCACTTAGTTCATCTTTTTCATGTTAGGGAAGTTATGAAGTTTTGAGTTGCTATTATGTTTCTACTCCCCTTTATTGGCATCATGTAAGAAGTCGTTACATGCCAATCTTATTTGGCTTTGCCCATTATTTGCTGAAACTTCATTGGTATTGATATTGGCAATTGACATTCTTAAGCTCTTACTTTCATAGCTCACTTTGAACATACGTTCCATCATCTTTCTTTCTAGATTTCTTAGAGACATCTCTAGAAGTAAGATCATGCGAGCTAACATGAAATCCAGTGTCTTCCCTACACCAAAAAGAGGTGATTCACCGATTAAAATGAATCTAGATCATCTGATCTACTCACGAAATCCAGTGTCTGCCCCACACCGAAAAAGGGTAATTCCCGGCTAAGGCGAATCCATCTCAAGTGTTCACTCCACACCGAAAAGAAGTGGCTCACGGAATAGTGAACCAAGAACATGTTTTGAGCATTAATCGACATAGATTATGTGAGCTAAACATTAAATCCAGTGTCTACCCAACACCAAAAAGAGGTGATCTCACTGGACAAGGTGAGATCAAAACGTACCTAGCTCTCTTAGGTGGAAACCACAGGCTAGTTCCTATGTTGGCTAGACATAGTTCGAAGACTAGGGACGTAAGGAGAATACTTATCCACCTCGGTGGTAGCCTCGTCTCATGAGACTTACACATGCAAGAACATGCTCATAACTAGTCTATCGGTGCTTTGCTCACTTTCATTATCTTCTTTATCTTTTAGAGTTGACTCAAATATTATGGAAGCTTGCTTCTAGATTGAGGTTTACTTACTCTATTGATGACTTGTCATCCTTTTTTTTACATTGATGAAATGTGAATTGTCCTTACATATCATCCTTTGGTGTTAATGAGACGGTCTCACACGTTCTAACACCTTCATTCGTGAGTATTTTTAACATAGTAGCTTAGGTGTAAGTGAGGCTTGTCTCACTTCCATTAACACCTCATTCTGGTCACTTTCTTGACTTAGACCTCTTTATTTATGTTATTACTCACGTTACTTACTTACTTTTGTTTAGTAGCTTCATATCATCGTTTGTGGACGATGAGCACTTCATTCAGTGAGTTACATATGTTTATAGTTTATTCTTTTAGAGCATGTTGGGAGTTGTCCCAATGAATGGCATGCCCTTGGTTATGGATTCATTGAATTACTTTTGAAGTACTTGAGCTAACATTTCAATCTTTTGGCTATATAAGATTTGCATAAAATTAGTATTGGCATAAACAATTGGGTATAGATTACATAACCATCTTTGTTGTCATAAGCCAATTTTACATTCTTTCATTCTTGATTGGATAGGTATTATTCATTAGCCAATCTTTTACTTATTTAAAGATAACATCATAGCCAATTCCCTTCATCATTCTTAGACAATGTATTGTTAGCCATTTTATTGGCATACGCCAAACATTCACTCAAATTATGATTTCATGGAGATCTTTTTAGCCAACCTTATAACATAACTTTAGGCATAACGTTTTTAAACATCCTGGATAGCATAATATGATCATTTAACGAACACAACATCATCAACAAGTCACATTAACAGTAGGTATACACAACAGACCGTAATCATCTTCATACATAACATTTTCGGACACATCTTAGCATAGTAGCATTCTTTTAATTCACGTAATAACACTTAGCATCAAATGAGTCCAATTAATAGGTCCATTCAATCGTTATTTAATAAAAAACCATACACATTAAGATCAGCCAGCACCACATACCAACAACATGATCAAGGCTAATCTATTGAACATTGAAATCGTAACAAGGAGACTAGGGAGAGGGACATTCGACGAGAACTTTGGGAACAAACCTAGTTTTCGAGATCTCATGAATTCGTTCGAAGGAAAGTACTCTTGGAGAAAGAATTCCAGGAGAGAAACCCATACCTTAAGTAGAACTTAATCTACGAAGACCACCTTGAACGAAAACTTGAAGAACCCTTGAAATCGCCTAAGAACGTCTTATGCAACATTTCCGTTTTTGCTTTCTTGTTTACTGTTTTGCGTTTTGTGAAACTCCTAGTGATTGAACGTGAGTCTAAGTCTTAGGAACTGATTTTGACTCATTCAACTAAGGTTTAATAAGTTAATTTAATAATCTAATTAATTAATTACCAAAATGCCCCTCCTAAGTTGACTAAACATAGGAGAATGTTGACTTGACCGAAAATCTGGAATTTTGTGTTGACTATGGTTTCGTTCAACATTTTGACTTTATATTAATTAAATAAATCCTTAATTTAATTAATTTAGGGACTTAGGGTAAGTACTAAAGTACCCCTAAGTCATTGGAACCATAATCAACCCTTTATGACCATCCTAGGTTAAGTACTAGGATGTTTCTTGAATTATACTAGGTTAGTGTAAGGATTTCGTTTTGACCATTTAACTTAAATAATTAAATGGCTAATTTAATTAATTAGATGACCTAAGGTAATTACTAAAGTACCCTTAAGTCGTTAGGACCTTAACTAACCCTTTTGACCATCCTAGGTTAGGTACTAGGTTGTCCCTTTCTTGTCATAACCGAAATCTGGAAATTATTTTGTGATTTTCGAAAGTTACTTTAACATGCTTAAACTTTTCTCTTTTGTGAACATCTGATTCACACTTATTTGGATGATGCATAACATTCAAGCTTATCAGAAGCTTCATATTTGAGATTGAGAAACTTCCTTCTCAATCACACTTAACTTAATGCACATCACAACTCATGCAACACAAAAATCATGGCTATGCTATACAAAAACAGCGACATGACACGCAAACATGGACTCATTTAACTCACATAGTGCAATTATTAAACATACAATTATGGACTTACAATACCAAATCGACTAATGCACTAGAACTTAGAGTTTCTTAAACAAAACCAGACTTAGGAGGAGTATATCTAACCCCTTAGATAACATCTTGTTGGACTTAATATTTGAACCAGATGACGCCCAACTTAATTTCAAAGGGACTTGCCACTATGCCATCTACTTCTCTACATACCCCTTCGGCCTTAACACTGTCTCCTATGAGAGTACTAACTAGAAACAGTTCATGTAAGATCTGAGGAAGTAAGTCAAATTTACTAGCCACTAAAGGAGTAACCATAGACAAGGTAGATCCTGGATCTAATAGTGTATAAACAGGAAAGGAGAAGACAAGCAAGTTAGGATTCTCTTGGGGGGTTCGGCTGCAGTATCCACATCTGCGGACTTCTCTTGTTCCTCTCTTCCTTTCAACGCATAGAACCAGTTTCTCTTGGGGGGTTCGGCTGCAGCATTAGGATTCGACCGAGGCTGAGCATCTGACTTGGCCTGATTCTTCACTTGAGGACAGTCTTGGACCATGTGTCCAGTCTTGCCACACTCGAAGCAAGCATTAGTACCTACCAATACTCACCTCCATGCGAACAACCACACTTATCACACGACTTTCTATCACGCTGGGCATTTCTATCATTTCCCTCCTTGGTATTAGTATCCTTAGAAGGAGTAGGATTACCTGAGTGTCTCTTGAACTTAGGCCTTTTTTGGACTCCAAATGAGCCCCTACCCGAACTAGAACCAGACTGGTCCGCGGCCTTAGGCTTCTTGCCTTTGTGAATTCGCCTCTTGTGGCGGCTCTCCTCTACTTGCTGAGCATGTACCATCAATCTTCCCAGATCCATGTTGTCATGCAACATGGCTGCCCGACAATCTACTACTAGATCCTCCGACATGCCAGTCACAAATCTGTTAATTTCATCCCTACTATTTGCCACCAGAGAAGAAGCATACTTTGAAAGTTTAACAAACTTCAAGGAATACTCCTTGACAGACATACCTCCCTGTCTCAGGTTGATGAACTCTTCAACTTTGGCTTCCCTTTGCTCTCTAGGAAAGAACCTCTCCAGAAAGGCAGTCTTGAGAACATCCCAAGTGATGGGGACATCTCCTCTTGCTCGTCCATCAGCCCACATCCGGTACCAAACCTGTGCCACATCCTTGAGTTGATATGCAGTCAACTCAACCTTTGCCTCCTCATCAACTACCATGGCACACATAATCTTATGGACCTCATCTATGAACTCTTGAGGATCCTCATTGGTCTTGGATCCGTAGTAAACTAGGGGATTCATTCTGGTGAAGTCCCTCAGCCTGCTAGCCATGGTGTTAGCATGCGGGTTCTCCCTGGGAGCACCCTCTCTTGTGGCTTGGGCCGTGATGGCCTGTGCCTGAGTGGTGATGGCCTGTGCCATATGCAGTAAGGCCTCTCTCACTTCACCATCTGTCAACCCAACTGGATTGACAGGCACTTGAATTCCAGCAGCTGGGGCTTGAGGAGGATCTTGGTTTTCTCTTGTAGCTGCTTCCTCAACTCTCCTTACGACATTCCTCCTTGTGTTCATCTTTTTATTCGTATACACAAGAAGAGAATTAGATCCTGAAAATGACACAAAAATGTCACAACTCTACATGGCACGATAAAGAGTAGAAGAAGGGAAGATTTCCTATCATCGCGTAGTCTCTAAGTAATGATTGTGGCGCGCTTCACAACCATAAGCTAGAAACAACATAGTGGTTGGTTTGAGCTTCAGTTTCTAGGTAATTTAACCTCATGCTCTGATACCAAGTTTGTCACGACCTGGATTCTGGAATCCAAATCGCAACCGGCGTCGTTGACCTCACAGAGGTCGCAGACAAGCCTCTTCTTGCATTCATCACATTCATATAGTTAAATTTGCTGAAAATTTAAAACATTTTAAACGTATGAAGTATACATAGACTTCATATAGTTGTTACATAGATTCATTATATACTAAGCTCAAAGTAAAGAACAACCATCTATCATTAAAGAACCAATTCAAAACAAAAGATGAATATATCATAATAAGTTGCCAAAACGGCCTTACATCCAAAAGCTTCAAAAATAAAACATCTGAAAGAAACGCTAGGGACAACATCCTCTAGCTATGTCTAAATACTAGGCTAGACTAAAACTGTAGCATCCTCGAAATCAAAAGGACCTACCAAATGGTCTGGAGAACGCTGATGTCCAAACCGCTGCAAAGAGTCTTCAATCTGTCCTATGACCTGCACCTATAAAATAAGTAAATTGTATAGGGTTAGCACACCACTTGTACTAAGTATGGGTGTATGCACACATACACATAAGGCTATGCATGATCAAGGAAAGCTCTTCCTAAACAACATGCCATTTCTGGAAAGTGACATCATTAGACTTTCCTAATTCGTTAGTTGTGAATTGTGGTATGAATATGATGTATTTTAATGCATTCAAAGCACACAACTCATTTTCTATATGATTACAAGACATTAGTATCATCAACATAATTTTAGAACAACTAAGGCGAAGATTTGATATTTTGATTGCCCAAACCCGAGAGCACTTGCTTTTAAACTTAGTTTATTTTTCAGTCTTTTTCTTATTCTTGTTGTGTAGTTCAATAATTCCTTTGGTCCTATGTTTTACTTACAAGTTCAATGATTCATTTTAGTCCCATACCCACAATGAATCAAGTAAGTAATTCAAGAGATTATGGAAATGATTTAACTACAATTTGGGGCATGGATATATTTGTAAGTCAATACTTATTGACTAACTCGTTCTTTAGTTGATTGCATAATGTGCATAGTTCTTGGGGCATATCATTAAAACTTATGATCTTGCTTACTTTGGGCATGAATTCTTTATAAGCCAATCTTTATTGGCTAAATACATTAGTTGATCATTGTCACAACCCAAAAGCATACCCTAGAAGATAGGGTACAATCTTGGATTGTAACCGGCGTCGTCGACCTCTCTGAGGTCTAAGACAAGCCTCTCATATCATTCATTGCATTGGCATAGTAAATTTAGCGGAAAATTTAAAACTTTTCATAGCACATCATATGCTAGAAACATCACATCGTATATATATAAAACATAAGTCATAATACATATTTAAACTCTAAGTCTCTTTGCCATCTTAGACTCGATAACTTTAGAATACATTAGGGACACGGCCCATACGATACCTTACATAACTATACAATATTTAAAGACTTCATATTAAAGACATAAGTAGGACATCCTTGAACTTAAGGATTCCTTTCCTTGAGCTTGAGAAAACACCTATCAAGCTTCTCGATCATAGACCTCCTTTAAGCATTCCAATACCTACACTTTGTGTAAAAAGTAAAGAAGAATGGGATTAGCACAAGAATGTACTAAGTATGGCAACCATGCAAAAACATGCATTTAAAAGGGACATTTCCTTGAAATCATACTTCATGCCATTTTGAGTAAATCATCATAAAACCTTTGTTAACATCATTTATATCATCCACATACGTCATAGAAACACAATCAAAGGCCAATCATCATATGAAAGCACATATAGAAAATAAGTGCACATAAAGGTCACTTTGTAGTGAACTCACCCTTCTTAGCATTTAACTCTTTCTTTCAATTCATTAATCTCCTAAATAATCCTTTAGGGATACTTGGTGTAATGCATCACCTTAGGGACATAAGAGAATACCATATATAGTATCTACACAAGACAACACATGCCATCATAGAAGTATAGTACAATATAAACATAGTCAATCCAAGACTACAACATCATACATAAAGGACACATACATAATCATATGCATTAGAGAACCTTCCTAAGACTTCCTAAGGAGTCACTTGTGCAATGTCTAGATGGGTTCATTACTTCCATCTATCCTAAGTAACTTACCTTAAGTCCTCCTAGTTAGGATCCTATTCAATTACTTCCATTGTCCATTTTACCTTTAGGGAAACCATAGCCTTAACCGACACTAAGACCATGGGTGCTAATCATGGAATTTGGTGTTGTAGAGCCTTACACCAAAGGAAGGTGTTACTACCTAGCCAAGGTAGAACATTAACATACATGCTAGCATATCAAGTGAATTCACTTTGCTAGATCCTATGTGGCAAGCATAGTTTATGGAACTAAGAGATAGGTATTCCCTCTATATACCATTTGGTAATGGGGCCTCACCTCATGAGATAACATGAGTGAATATTCCTCAAGGAAAGTCAACACTTCATGTAAGTACATAGGTGAGTATTCCTCTAAGGGAAGTCAACACCATATGTAGGTCCATAGGTGATTATTCCTCTAAGGGAAGTCAACACCATATATAGGTCCATAGGTGATTATTCCTCTAAGGGAAGTCAACACTCTATAAGGGACAAATGGTGAATATTCCTCTAAGGGAAGTCAACACTCTATCAGGGACAAATGGTGAAATATTCCTCTAAGGGAAGTCAACACCTCTCAATGTCAAGTTCACTCGGTGCTAAGCTAAGTTCCCTTTATTGAAAAGCCTTTATTACCTTTGTTTATAAAACATAGTCTTAGGATATTCATCATTCATATGCTTATAGCATATTCAAGCACCTATCTAGTTTTGGAGTATTCTTGGGCCCTCCTAGTTAGACCTCTTCTCCCTAACTAGATCATCCATGTGTGTGAGTGTATATATAGATGTGAGCAAACCTTTCACATAACACATCAAGTCACACATGTTCATATATCAATGCATAAGTCTATAGGTATAACTATATGAGCAATCCTTTCATATAAACCTACTAAGACACTATACACATTCATACTTAATCATATCATATTCATAACATGTTCATATAATCATCCTCCATATGCATAAGAACCAAACCTAGGAACTATCCTATCAAGATATACATGTGCAATGCATAGACAAGGTCCCATACCCTTGTCCATACTAGTACACCTATCAAGTCATCCTAGTAAGGGAATCATACATTCATAAGCATCACCTTAATATGCATAGTAGTAAACACTAGTGAATATGAGAACTACCTTTCATTTAGACCCAGTGACTCATACTACTTGAAATATGCATGTAAGTGAGAGTGTGTGTACATTGACCAATATGATTACATCATGGCTAGCAATATCATCTTAAGTCAGCCACACTATTAGACCACATTATACTTTCAAGCACATAGCACACAACACATAATAGCATAGGAGACAAGGCAATATATACCATGAAATCAATACTCCTAACTTTAGCTATTTACACTTTCATATAAGGAATACATGGGTAGAGGCTATTAACCATTTTAACACATCAATGGCAGCACCTATACAATACCCTAACATGATTATATACATGCTCATACAATAGCCACACTACCTAATTCACAACTAGAATAGGAAAGTAGGCATAAGCTTCTCATAGTATCATTTTAGGCATATGTTCATAAGTTCATCAATTTGCCTTCATGGCCATGGTCAACACATTTACAATAACAGTAAAGTAAACACCGCCACCATAAGTGGACCATACCACACAATGCCATACAAGGCTTCATCAACTTTACTCTAAAGAATAGAGAAGTAGAAGAGTAAAGAGAATAAGCAATCTTACCAATTTCTCACCCTTTGATCATCATTGATCAATACACCTTATTCATCATTAAGATACATATATGGCAGTAGCTAAATGTACTTTAAGTATATAATAAACCATGTACAAGCCGCTACAAGATTATACCATAACGTAATACAACATCTCAACATACTAGGAAAGTAGGATAACATTGATCATTAGCTAACTTCCCTTACTTTGATTTTTAGATCATAGTTCATACATATATGATTCTAAGGCAGTAGCTAATTAGGTAAGAAATCAAGACTAAGTCATGCATCATATAATCACAATTCAAGATCCATCACATACTTAGCTTCTTGACTTCATAACCTAAAGAATCTATACCAATTCATGCAAGACCTTCTTAATTAGATCATTAAGGATTTATACCTATCAAATTCATCCATTACATCACCCTAAAACAGTAGCTAAAGCAGTTCATACATAATCAAAAGTCTACTCAACCGATCTCACAATCGACTTCAAGACAATATGTAGAAACATAGGCTATTCATGCTCAAAGCTTCATATATTTATCATCATTAACTACTCAACATCAATTCACCATTAGTTAATGTAAATAACAATAACCACAATCCATTCAACATATGAGAATCACCATTAAAATCAAGAACAAGCCATAATTACAAAACCCTTTCAAGAGCTAAACCATTTTTGGAAGGAACATGGGTTCATCATGCAATTGAAGTGAAATCACATTCAAATCATCATATTAATACTAATTCATCATGATTTAATCTTTAGAAACGTTTTGAGAAAGAACCCATGGCTAGATTGGAAGATTGGAAACTTGTTCATAAGATTTCTTTGAAAAACATTGAGAAGAACTCTCCAAGTGAAAGGTTACTTAGAGATGAAGGATCACCATACCTTAACCTTCATGAATACCCATAAAACTTGATGAATAACCCATGAGAATCCCATCTACAAGCTGTTCTTGAGCTTCAAAAACCATGGGGGTTCAAGAGAGAATATTTTGGAGAGGAAGGGTTCAATTTGAGTGAGGGGATTTGAGAATGGGTAAATCACGTTTTTAGGGACTTATATACACCTAATTACTTAATTAAACCTATTATAGTCAGGTTAGGACGTGGGGTGAATTTACAAATTCACCCCTGACTTGGCAGAACGCAGGCAGCCAACCTGCAGGCCATCTGTGACGGGGCCCATGACGGGCCGTGGCAGCCTACGTCGCAGGGGACTTAGCCAATTTCTTGGTTTACAACATGCCCAAGGCTACCCTCCTTCGACGGGACCTGCTTGACGGTCCGTTGGGGGCTCAACGGTCCGTCATTGGGTCCGTCAAGAGGCACTGCCCAGGCAGTGTTTAGGCAGCCTTTAGGTCCTTCTTTTGGGGCCTCTTGTGGGGCCCTTTAGAAGTCGTACCCAGACGTTTCCAATGCGATTACATACCTTAACATGTTATAGACCTACCACATAAGTTTCATCCAAAACAAACACCTACAAGACGTCCAAACAGCCTTGACCCCAACATGACATACGATGAACGTCTTAGGGGCTATCTTTCGAACGCTTTGGACGTTCTTGGGCGTTTGACCTCCAAACTTTATGAAACTTCATACAATAATATTAAACATCATTTAACACCATTTCAAGACTTATTTGACTCAGTTCACACAATTTAGGCATGCATACACACATGAGGCACATTAGCGACTATTCTCGAACGTCTTGGACCTCCCTTGACGTTCGACTTCCAAATCACTTCAAACTTTGCACATTGACTCTATATGACATAATAAGGCATTTTAGGACCTTATAACGTTAATACAAACATTTTAGGCTCTAGACACCTTATCTCATTTTCGAGGTCTTACAATCATTTTGTATAAGTATATTTGAATTCATTATTGGCTATAATCATTTTCATAATAAAAGAAGTCATGATAAGCCAATTTTATTTGGCTTTTATCATCTTCATGACATGAAGATTCATTATTAGCTATGCCCTTTACTTATTGCAAACTTCATTGGACATGATTTGACTATTCTTATAGCAAGTCTTTCATTACATCAAGTAATCATTAATACTTCATAAGCCAGTCTCTATTGGCTATGCCACTTAGTTCATCTTTTTCATGTTAGGGAAGTTATGAAGTTTTGAGTTGCTATTATGTTTCTACTCCCCTTTATTGGCATCATATAAGAAGTCATTACATGCCAATCTTATTTGGCTTTGCCCATTATTTGCTAAAACTTCATTGGTATTGATATTGGCAATTGACATTCTTAAGCTCTTACTTTCATAGCTCACTTTGAACATACGTTCCATCATCTTTCTTTCTTGATTTCTTAGAGACATCTTTAGAAGTAAGATCATGCGAGCTAACATGAAATCCAGTGTCTTCCCCACACCAAAAAGAGGTGATTCACCAATTAAAATGAATCTAGATCATGTGAGATACTCATGAAATCCAGTGTCTTCCCCACACCGAAAATGGGTGATTCCCGGCTAAGGCGAATCCATTTCAAGTGTTCACTCCACACCGAAAAGGAGTGGCTCACGGAATAGTGAACCAAGAACATGTTTTGAACATTAACCGACATAGATCATGTTAGCTAAACATGAAATCCAGTGTCTACCCCACACCGAAAAGAGGTGATCTCACTGGCCAAGGTGAGATCGAAACATACCTAGCTCTCTTAGGTGCAAACCACAGGCTAGTTCCTATGTTATCTAGACATAGTTCGAAGACTAGGGACGTAAGGAGACTACTTATCCACCTCGGTGGTAGCCTCGTCTAGTGAGACTTACACGTGCAAGCACATGCTCATAACAAGTCTATCGGTGCTTTGATCACTTTCATTATCTTCTTTATATTTTAGAGTTGACTCAAACATTATGGAAGCTTGCTTCTAGATTGAGGTTTACTTACTCTATTGATGACTTGTCATCCTTTTTTTTTACATTGATGAAATGTGAATTGTCCTTACATATCATCCTTTGGTGTAAATGAGACTGGTCTCACACGTTCTAACACCTTTATTCGTGAGTATTTTTAACGTAGTAGCTTAGGTGTAAGTGAGGCTTGTCTCACTTCCATTAACACCTCATTCTGGTCACTTTCTTGACTTATACCTCTTTATTTATGTTATTACTCATGTTACTTACTTACTTTCGTTTAATAGCTTCATATCATCGTTTATGGACGATGAGCACTTCATTCAGTGAGTTACATATGTTCATAGTTTATTCTTTTAGAGCATGTTGGGAGTTTTCCCAATCAATGGCATGCCCTTGGTTATGGATTCATTGAATTACTTTTGAAGTACTTGAGTTATCATTTCAATCTTTTGGCTATATAAGATTGGCATAAAATTAGTATTGGCATAAACAATTGGGTATAGATTACATAACCATCTTTGTTGTCATAAGCCAATTTTACATTCTTTCATTCTTGGTTGGATAGGTATTATTCATTAGCCAATCTTGTACTTATTTAAAGATAACATCATAGCCAATTCCCTTCATCATTCTTAGACAATGTATTGTTAGCCATTTTATTGGCATACGCCAAACATTCACTCAAATTATGATTTCATGGAGATCTTTTTAGCCAACCTTATAACATAACTTTAGGCATAACGTTTTTAAACATCTTGGACAGCATAATATGATCATTTAACGAACACAACATCATCAACAAGTCACATTAACAGTAGGTATACACAAGAGACCTTAATCATCTTTATACATAACATTGTCGGACACATCTTAACATAGTAGCATTCTTTTAATTCACGTAATAACACTTAGCATCAAATGAGTCCAATTAATAGGTCCATTCAATCGTTATTTAATAAAAAACCATACACATTAAGATCAGACAACACCACATACCAACAACAAGATCAAGGCTAATCTATTCAACATTGAAATCGTAACAAGGAGACTAGGGAGAGGGACATTCGATGAGAACTTTGGGAACAACCCTAGTTTTCGAGATCTCATGAATTCGTTCGAAGGAAAGTACTCTTGGAGAAAGAATTCCAGGAAAGAAACCCATACCTTAAGTAAAAATTAATCTACGAAGACCACCTTGAACGAAAACTTGAAGAACCCTTGAAATCCCCTAAGAACGTCTTATGCAACTTTTCCGTTTTTGCTTTCTTGTTTACTGTTTTGCGTTTTGTGAAACTCCTAGTGATTGAACGTGAGTCTAAGTCTTAGGAACTGATCTTGACTCATTCAACTAAGGTTTAATAAGTTAATTTAATAATCTAATTAATTAATTACCAAAATGCCCCTCCAAAGTTGACTAAACATAGGAGAATGTTGACTTGACCGAAAATCTGGAATTTGGTGTTGACTATGGTTTCGTTCAACATTTTGACTTTATATTAATTCAATAAATCCTTAATTTAATTAATTTAGGGACCTAGGGTAAGTACTAAAGTACCCCTAAGTCATTGGAACCATAATCAACCCTTTAGGACCATCCTAGGTTAAGTACTAGGATGTTTCTTGAATTATACTAGGTTAGTGTAAGGATTTCGTTTTGACCATTTAAATTAAATAATTAAATGGCTAATTTAATTAATTAGATGACCTAAGGTAATTACTAAAGTACCCTTAAGTCGTTAGGACCTTAACTAACCCTTTTGACCATCCTAGGTTAGGTACTAGGTTGTCCCTTTCTTGTCTTAACCGAAATCTGGAAATTATTTTGTGATTTTGGTTTTGTCCATTTAAATTAATTAATTAAGTTGCTAACGTAATTAATTAAGTAGCCTAGGGTAATTACTAAAGTATCCCTAAGTATTTAGGACCATAACCAACCTTTTGGACCATCCTAGGTAAGGTACTAGGTTGTCTCTTTAAGTAGTACTAGGTTAGTGTCAACCAGGTTTAGTCCTAGGTTGTCGGGTGTACTAGTGGGTCCATTTCGGTTAGTACTAGGTTAGTTAGCTAGTTAGGACCTAGAGTTGGTTAGGAAGTTGGGTTCCACATGGAGGGACCCGTCCGCACATGCTGCCCCTTAACTACCCTAACCGAATTCGGTTAGGGTGGTCCCCTTCCTTTGGCCGATTCCCACTTGCTTTGCCCATGTGCTTGTACGTGGGTAGATTGTACTTTCCTAACTAACTATTCTTGAGTCCTACTTGGAATATTTACTTATTGTCCCAAGGACCCTCACTATGTCCTTGGGCACTGCTTAATTTACATGATCATTTTAAATGGTCATGTGGAATGGTGCTAGGCTTGACACTTGGATGCCTAGTACTTCATATGTTTTGTTGAGACATCATTTTTATTAGCTTAGGGTCTTCATTGCAGGTACATTTATTGAACATCAATCTTGGATTGGGGTATGACACCCTAACATGTATTTTACATGTTCGTATATAGAAAATTGGCTAATATCTCTTAGCCAATTTTTCTATACTATGTCCAATATTTCTCAATATTGGGCATTGGGGTGCCTATGTACCCCTATAGGCATTCTTAAAGACCTACTGGCTCTTCCCTAGACATGCAATTTTTCCGGAATGTTACATTACCCCCCCCTTAGGAACATTCGTCCCCGAATGACACTATACATCATTTATAACAAAGAGGGTGATTTTCGAAAGTTACTTTAACATGCTTACACTTTTCTCTTTGCGAACATCTAATTCACACTTATTTGGATGATGCATAACATTCAAGCTTATCAGAAGCTTCATATTTGAGATTGAGGAACTTCCTTCTCAATCGCACTTAACTTAATGCACATCACAACTCATGCAACACAAAAATCATGGCTATTCTATACAAAAACAGCGAAATGACACGCAAACATGGACTCATTTTAACTCACATAGTGCAATTATTAAACATACGATTATGGACTTACAATACCAAATCGACTAATGCACTAGAACTTAGAGTTTCTTAAACAAAACCAGACTTAGGAGGAGTATATGTAACCCCTTAGATAACATCTTGTTGGCCTTAATATTTGAACCAGATGACGCCCAACTTAATTTCAAAGGGACTTGCCACTATGCCATCTACTTCTCTACATACCCCTTCGGTCTTAACCCTGTCTCCTATGAGAGTACTAACTAGAAATAGTTCATGTAAGATCTCAGGAAGTAAGTCAAATTTACTAGCCACTAAAGGAGTAACCATAGACAAGGTAGATCCTGGATCTAATAGTGTATAAACAGGAAAGGAGAAGACAAGCAAGTTACCAGTATCCACATCCATGGACTTCTCTTGTTCCTCTCTTCCTTTCAACGCATAGAACCAATTTCTCTTGGGGGGTTTGGCTACAGCATTAGGATTCGACCGAGGTTGAGCATCTGCCTTGGCCTGATTCCTCACTTGAGGACAGTCTCGGACCATGTGTCCAGTCTTGCCACACACACTTATCACACGACTTTCTATCACGCTGGACATTTCTATCATTTCCCTCCTTGGTATTAGTATCCTTAGAAGGAGTAGGATTACCTGAGTGTCTCTTAAACTTAGGCCTTTTCTGGACTCCAAATGAGCCCCTACCCAAACTAGAACCAGACTAGTCCTCGACCTTAGGCTTCTTGCCTTCGTGAATTCGCCTCTTGTGGCGGCTCTCCTCTACTTGCTGAGCATGTACCATCAATCTTCCCAAATCCATGTTGTCATGCAACATGGATGCCCGACAATCTTCTACTAGATTCTCCGACACGCCAGTCATAAATCTGCTCATTTCATCCCTGCTATTTGCCACTAGAGAAGAAACATACTTTGAAAGTTTAACAAACTTCAAGGAATACTCCTTGACAGACATACCTCCCTATCTCAGGTTGATGAACTCTTCAACTTTGGCTTCCGTTTGCTCTCTGGGAAAGAACCTCTCCAGAATGGCAGTCTTGAGAACATCCCAAGTGATGGGGACATCTCTTCTTTCTCGGCCCTCAGCCCACATTCGGTACCAAACCTGTGCCACATCCTTGAGTTGATATGCAGTCAACTCAACCTTTGCCTCCTCATCAACTCCCATGGCACACATAATCTTGTGGACCTCATCTACGAACTCCTGAGGATCCTCATTGGTCTTGGATCCGTAGTAAACTAGGGGATTCATTCTGGTAAAGTCCCTCAGCCTGCTAGCCATGGTGCTAGCATGCAGGTTCTCCCTGGGAGCACCCTCTCTTGTGGCTTGGGCCGTGATGGCCTGCGCCTGAGTGGTGATGGCCTGTGCCATCCGCAGCAAGGCCTCCCTCACTTCACCATCTGTCAACCCAGCTGGGTTGACAGGCACTTGAATTCCAGTAGCTGGCGCTTGAGGAGGATCTTGGTTTTCTCTTGTTTCTGCTTTCTCAACTCTCCTCACGACATTCCTTCTTGTGTTCACCTTTCTACACGTATACACAAGAAGAAAATTAGATCCTTAAAATGACATAAAAATGTCACAACTCTACATGTCACGATAAAGAGTAGAAGAAGGAAAGATTTCCTATCATCGCGTAGTCTCTAAGTCATGATTGTGGCGCGCTTTACAACCATAAGCTAGAAACTACGTAAAGTGGTTTTTTTGATCTTTAGTTCCTAGGTAATTTAACCTCATGCTCTGATACCAAGTTTTTCATGACCCAGATTCTGGAATCCGAATCGCAACCGGCGTCGTTGACCTCACAGAGGTCGCATACAAGCCTCTTCTTGCATTCATCACATTCATATAGTTAAGTTTGCAGAAAATATAAAACATTTTAAACGTATAAAGTATACATAGACTTCATATTATTTTTACATAGATTCATTATATTCTAAGCTCAAAGTAAACAACAACCATCTATCATTAAAGAACCAATTCGAAACAAAAAATGAATATATCATAATAAGTTGCCAAAACGGCCTTACATCCAAAAGCTTTGAAAATAAAACATCTGAAAGAAACGCTAGGGACAACATCCTCTAGCTATGTCTAAATACTAGGCTAGACTAAAACTGTAGCATCCTCGAAATCAAGAGGACCTACCAAATGGTCTGGAGAACGCTGATGTCCAAATCGCTGCAAAGAGTTTTCAATCTGTCCGCTGACCTGCACCTATAAAAATAGTAAATTGTATAGGGTTAGTACACCACTTGTACTAAGTATGGGTGTATGTACACATACACATAAGGCTATGCATGATCAAGGAAAGCACTTCCTAAACAACATGCCATTTCTGGAAAGTGACATCACTACCTAATTCGTTAGTTGTGAATTGTGGTATGAATATGATGTATTTTAATGCATTCAAAGCACACAACTCATTTTCTATATGATTACAAGACATTAGTATCATCAACATAATTTTAGAACAACTCGGGCGAAGATTTGAGATTTTGATTGCCCAAACCCGAGAGCTCTTGCTTGTAAACTTAGTTTATTTTTCAGTCTTTTTCTTATTCTTGTTGTGTAGTTCAATAATTCCTTTGGTCCTATATTTTACTTAGAAGTTCAATGATTCATTGTAGTCCGATACCCACAATGAATCAAGTAAGTAATTCAAGAGATTAAGGAAATGATTTAACTACAATTTGGGGCATGGATATATTTGTAAGTCAATACTTATTGACTATACTCTTTCTTTAGTTGATTGCATAATGTGCATAGTTCTTGGGGCATATCATTAAAACTTATGATCTTGCTTACTTTGGGCATGAATTCTTTATAAGCCAATCTTTATTGGCTAAATACATTAGTTGATGATTTTGGATAAGTATATTTGAATTCATTATTGGCTATAATCATTTTCATAATAAAAGAAGTCATTATAAGCCAATTTTATTTGGCTTTTATCATTTTCATGACATATAAATTCATTATCAGCTATGCCGTTTACTTATTGCAAACTTCATTGGACATGATTTGACTATTCTTATAGCAAGTCATTCATTACATCAAGTAATCATTAATACTTCATAAGCCAGTCTCTATTGGCTATGCCACTTAGTTCATCTTTTTCATGTTAGGAAAGTTATGAAGTTTTGAGTTGCTATTATGTTTCTACTCCTCTTTATTGGCATCATATAAGAAGTCATTACATGTCAATCTTATTTGGCTTTGCCCATTATTTGCTGAAACTTCATTGGGATTGGTATTGATATTGGCAATTGACATTCTTAAGCTCTTACTTTCATAGCTCACTTTGAACATATGTTCCATCATCTTTCTTTTTTGATTTCTTAGAGACATCTTTAGAAGTAAGATCATGCAAGCTAACATGAAATCCAGTGTCTTCCCCACACCGAAAAGAGGTGATTCACCGATTAAAATGAATCTAGATTATGTGAGTTACTCATGAAATCCAGTGTCTGCCCCATACTGAAAATGGGTGATTCTCGGCTAAGGCGAATCCATCTCAAGTGTTCACTCCACATTTAAAAGGAGTGGCTCACGGAATAGTGAACCAAGAACATGTTTTGAGCATTAACCGACATAGATCATGTGATCTAAATATGAAATACAGTGTCTAACCCACACCGAATAGAGGTGATCTCATTTGCCAAGGTGAGATCGAAACATACCTAGCTCTCTTAGGTGGAAACCACAGGATAGTTCCTATGTTGGCTAGACATAGTTCGAAAACTAGGGATGTAAGGAGACTACTTATCCACCTTGGTGGTAGCCTCGTCTGATGAGACTTACACGTGCAAGCACATGCTCATAACTAGTCTATCGGTGCTTTTCTCACTTTCATTATCTTCTTTATCTTTTAGAGTTGACTCAAACATTATGGAATCTTGCTTCTGGATTGAGGTTTACTTACTCTATTGATGACTTGTCATCCTTTTTTTTACATTGATGAAATGTGAATTGTCCTTACATATCATCCTTTGGTGTTAATGAGACTGGTCTCACACATTCTAACACCTTCATTCATGAGTATTTTTAACATAGTAGCTTAGGTGTAAGTGAGGCTTGTCTCATTCCATTAACACCTCATTCTAGTCACTTTCTTGACTTAGACCTCTTTAGTTATGTTATTACTCACGTTACTTACTTACTTTCATTTAGTAGCCTCATATCATCGTTTGTGGACGATGAGCACTCCATTCAATGAGTTACATATGTTCATAGTTCATTCTTTTAGAGCATGTTGGGAGTTGTCCCAATGAATGGCATGCCCTTGGTTATGGATTCATTGAATTACTTTTGAAGTACTTGAGTTATCATTTCAATCTTTTGGCTATATAAGATTGGCATAAGATTAGTATTGGCATAAACAATTGGGTATAGATTACATAACCATCTTTGTTGTCATAAGCCAATTTTACATTCTTTCATTCTTGGTTGGATAGGTATATTATTCATTAGCCAATCTTGTACTTATTTAAAGATAACATTATAGCCAATTCCCTTCATCATTCTTAGACAATGTATTGTTAGCCATTTTATTGGCATATGCCAAACATTCACTCAAATTATGATTTCATGGAGATCTTTTTAGCCAACCTTATAACATAACTTTAGGCATAACATTTCTAAACATCTTGGACAGCATAATATGATCATTTAACAAACACAACATCATCAACAAGTCACATTAACAATAGGTATACACAACAGATCGTAATCATCTTCATACATAACATTTTCGGACACATATTAACATAGTAGCATTCTTTTAATTCACGTAATAACACTTAGCATCAAATGAGTCCAATTAATAGGTCCATTCAATCGTTATTTAATAAAAAACCATACACATTAAGATCAGCCAGCACCACATACCAACAACATGATCAAGGCTAATCTATTCAATATTGAAATCGTAACAAGGAGACTAGGGAGAGGGACGTTCGACGAGAACTTTGGGAACAACCCTAGTTTTCGAGATCTCATGAATTCGTTCGAAGGAAAGTACTCTTGGATAAAGAATTCCAGGAGAGAAACCCATACCTTAAGTAGAACTTAATCTACGAAGACCACCTTGAACGAAACTTGAAGAACCCTTGAAATCGCCTAAGAACGTCTTATGCAACTTTTCTGTTTTTGCTTTCTTGTTTACTGTTTTGCGTTTTGTGAAACTCCTAGTGATTGAACGTGAGTCTAAGTGTTAGGAACTGATCTTGACTCATTCAACTAAAGTTTATAAGTTAATTTAATAAGCTAATTAATTAATTACCAAAATGCCCCTCCTAAGTTGACTAAACATGGGAGAATGTTGACTTGACCGAAAATCTGGAATTTGGTGTTGACTATGGTTTCGGACAACATTTTGACATTATATTAATTAATTAAATCCTTAATTTAATTAATTTAGGGACCTAGGGTAAGTACTAAAGTACCCCTAAGTCATTGGAACCATAATCAACCCCTTTAGGACCATCCTAGGTTAAGTACTAGGATGTTTCTTGAATTATACTACGTTAGTGTAAGGATTTCGTTTTGACCATTTAAATTATTAATTAAATGGCTAATTTAATTAATTAGATGACCTAAGGTAATAAATAAAGTACCCTTAAGTCGTTAGGACCTTAACTAACCCTTTTGACCATCCTAGGTTAGGTACTAGGTTGTCCTTTTCTTGTCTTAACCGAAATCTGGATATTATTTTGTGATTTCGGTTTTGTCCATTTAAATTAATTAATTAAGTTTCTAAATTAATTAATTAAGTAGCCTAGGGTAATTGCTAAAGTATCCCTAAGTTGTTAGGACCATAACCAACCTTTTGGACCATCCTAGGTTAGGTACTAGGTTGTCTCTTTAAGTAGTACTAGGTTAGTGTCAACCCAGTTTAGTCCTAGGTTGTCGGGTGTACTAGTGGGTCCATTTCGGTTAGTAATAGGTTAGTTAGCTAGTTAGGACAGTTAGTTAGGACCTAGAGTTGGTTAGGAAGTTGGGCCCCACATGGAGGGACCCGTCCGCACATGCTGCCCCTTAACTACCCTAACCGAATTCAGTTAGGGTGGTCCCCTTCCTTTGGCCGATTCCCACTTGCTTTGCCCATGTGCTTGCACGTGGGTCGATTGTACTTTCCTAACTAACTATTCTTGATCTCCTATTTGGTATATTTACTTATTGTCCCAAGGACCCTCACTATGTCCTTGGGCACTGCTTAATTTACATGATCATTTTAAATGGTCATGTGGAATGGTGCTAGGCTTGACACTTGGATGCCAAGTACTTCATATGTTTTGTTGAGACGTTATTTTTATTAGGTTAGGGTCTTCATTGCAGGTACATTTATTGAACATCAATCTTGGATTGGGGTATGACACCCTAACATGTATTTTACATGTTCGTATATAGAAAATTGGCTAATATCTCTTAGCCAATTTTTCTATACTATGCCAAATATTTCTCAATATTGGGCATTGGGGTGCCTATGTACCCCTATAGGCATTCTTAAAGACCTATTGGTTCTTCACTAGACATGCAATTTTTCCGGAATGTTACAGTTAGAAACCGTGAGACAAGTCTCACTCACACCATGATGATAATGTAAGATTTAAATTCACAATCATCAAGTAAAGAAAGGGATGACCAGTCATCTATTGAGCTAAGTATACCTCATACTAGAAGCGAGCTTCCGTAATGTTTGAGTCAACTCTAAAAGTTGTAAAGTATAATAAATCTGAGCTAAGCACCAATAGATTAGCAATGAGATTGTGCCAGCACATGTTAGCCTCGTGAGACGAGACTACCACCAAGGTGGATCAGGGTCTCCAATGTCTCCTAGTTTTTGAACTATGTCGCCAGCATAGGTTACTAGCTAGTGGATCCACATAAGAAAGCTAGGGAGTATTCAGTTTCACTTTGGCCGGTGAACCACCTCTTTTCGGTGTGGGGAAGACACTAGATTTCATATTATCTTACATGATCTATGTCAGTTAAATGCTCAAGAAAGTATTTCGTTTCACTTTATCCGATGAACTACCTCTTTTCGGTGTGGGGAAAACACTGGATTTCATGTTAGCTCACATGATCTATATCAGCTAAATGCTAAAGATTTCTTTAAGAAACTAAGAGAGAAAGAAAGTAACATGTTCAAAGTGAACAGCAGATCAAAGAAGAAGAAATGTAAGTTCAAAGTGAACTAAGTAAGCAAAAGCATAAGAATATGAAATCATCAATGTTTTATAAGAATGAAGTTTTAACAGTTATTGGTTTATGCCAATATTGGAGTATGAATATATGCCCGAGTAACTATATATTATGCAAATAATCAAAGAATGAGCATAACCAATAAAGAATTGCTTATAAAGACTTTATACCACATTTAATAAGAATGAAAAGAATAACTTGTGAGTAGGGTAGTCAAATCATTTCCTTAGTCTTTTGGATTACTTACTTGATCTATTGTAGGTATGGGACTACAATGAATCATTGCACTCGTAATTAAAACGTAGGATCAAAGAAGACCATTGAACTACACAACAGAAAGAAGAAAAGACTGAAAAATAAACTAAAGGCTGGGAGAGGGAGCTCTCGGCCTAAGGGGAGCAAAATTATTAACTTTTGCTTGAGTTGTTCTAAAATTATGTTCATAATTCCAAGGTCTTATGTTCATATAGAAAATGAGTTGTGTGCTTTACATGCATGAAAATATGTCATATTCATAGCATGATTCATAAATAATGAATTAGGAAAGTGAAGTGAAGTACTTTCCAAAAATGGCATGTTGCTATAGGAAGAGCTTTCCTTGATCATGCATAGTCCTATGTGTTTATGTGCATACACCCATACTAAGTACAAGTGTGTACTAACCCATATACAATTACTATTTTTATAGGTAGGTCCTTGAAGAAGATTGAAGATCGTTTGAAGCTGTTTGGACTAGTACCTCCAGACTTTGGTAGGTCCTCTTGAGTTCGAGGATGCCTACGCTTTACTTCTAGATTTAGTACATTTGACATAGCTAGTGGATGTTGTCCCTAGCGTTTCTTTTCAAAACATTTGTTGAAGCTTTTGTTTAAGGCAGGTTTGGCAACTATTACTATTATTATGAATTCTTCGCTTCAATTGTTCAATCTGTTAATAGATGGTTGCTTAGTTTGAACTGTTAGTATATCACTCTTATGCAGTTATATGAAGTCTAAGTACACTTCAGTAAAGTTTTAAATTTTCTGCTAAATTTAACTTTATGATTGTGATGAAAGCTAAGAAGAGGATTGTCTGCGACCTCTGAGAGGTTAACGACGTCGGTCTCATCTAGGATCTAGGATCCGAGTGTGACAATTAAGATGGTGCTTGGATGATGGAATTCAATGGATTTATTCTTCAATTCTCTTTGGATTACTTATAATAAGGTATGGGAGTTCTTCATCTAAGGCTTTCTATCACCTTAGAGTCAATTTCAAAGATGATTTCAAAGATCTTCAAGCTTATGAAAAAGTCCAATTTCTACTCTAAGTCATGGGTTCTTGCATGAAAAGTTTTCAAATGTTAAGATATGATGTTATTGATGTATAATTGATGTTTTCCAATTCACATCTCTATGAAACTTTGACCTTCTCAAATCTCTAAATTTGACTATAGTGTGGGTGAATTGATTAGGGATTGATAGTAGGGAATTCATGTGTAGATTGCTTTGGGCTATTGATTTATGTATATATCATGGTTGAATTGTTTATTGTCTGCCTTAATTTGATTATATTAATATTACATATTGTTGGATTGCTGGTTTGGAATTGTGTTGATGGCTATTGGTAAGAGCCTTTGTGAATTGAATTGGTAAGAATGGCCAAGGATTGTTGATGATGATGATGGAATGGTGGTAAGATGAGATAATCTATCTATATTATGTAGAATTGGTATTGAATTATATTGATTGGTATGGTCCACTTATGGTGGCGGTGTTTATGTGTTGATTATGTGATGATCATTGCATTGTCGACATTATTATGTAAATTGCAGTAGTATCATGTTTAGGGCTTATATGAAGGTATAATGTGAAGACGTTTATGTGAAGTAATGTGATCATACATAAGGTTTTATGTCTAGTATGAACATATTAGGCGATGTTATGTTATGATACATGTGTAATCTTGTATAATGTAAAGATATAAAGTGTGGTACTCTTGTGATCTTATGTGGTCTTGTATGAGTGATGATGCTATGATTCTTCTTAAGTGATAATATATGATGATGTTGTATATGTATGTGTGAGGCTTAAGCATGTTGTCTTTTAAATGACTATATGTGGCTATGGTAGTATGATGAGCTTTTATATGTGTTGATGTGGTGTCTTGTGTGGTTTAACCTAGTGTCCCTAATTGGTACTTGGATGATAATGAACATGTGATATAATGATTATGTGTCTTGATTTGGTAGACCTAAGTCCCTCTTCTTGATTCATGAAAGATATGTGAATATGTTATTCCTTGGCTTGGTATGCTAAATCACCTCTATCTTGTATGTATGACCTTGAAATAAGTAAAGAAGGTTATTATATCCTTGAAGTTGAAAGCCGTAATGGTATCCTTCTCGTGTGAATGATGGACTTAGGGATAGGTTGGCTGGAACGACATGAAACCATCTCTAAGAAAGTCATACAGATATCCTTGGTAGAAGTATTATGATTTGGTAAGGTTGAGAAATGTTACCTTTTCATATGCCTCTTTTGATTTAACTTACTCTATGAGAACAAAGGCTAGCACCGAGTGAATATGCTTGGGAAGTGACTCTACTTAAGTTGAGACTAGAGTACAAAGAAACCCTTGATATTCCTTAAACATGTGCCTACATGGGATGTGTCGTAGTTCTATCCTTGGCAAGTAGAACACCCTCCATCGGAGTAGGGTAGACTTCAAATTCCATGCATAGCTAGTATGGTCTATGTCGTGTAATGCCTTTCACATCATGTGGGATACATTCTAGTTTTGGAGAATATCTACAACAATTAGATAATGGAATGGGACACTATCTAGACATGGCACGAGTAGGCTTTGAAGATACTAGGATGTAAGTTCCCTAGATCTTTTTCAAGACCATTATATGAAGTCCTCTAAATGTATGGATTTCTCTCAAAATGGTTTTAATGAAAATATGGTTTCTTAATGAAGTAGGTTTATATAAAGGGTACTTATCTAGGGTAGCTTTGAGGATTGCGTAGGTAGGCTTGAAGAGTGCGTATGGGCGGTCTCTTCATGTTTTTAATTAGGTGAGTCTTAGAGTAGCCTTAGGTAGGGAGTCTAAATGATGTAAATTCTTGTTGTAGTGAATATGAACTATGTGTTATGTGATGTATTGGAATAACTTTACTTTAGGTAGTCTTAAGGACCATTGAATTGTGTGTGAAGCGGTTGTATCGGCGGCCACTTCATATCTTACTTAGGTGGATCTTAGGATAACCTTTAGTATAGGGGTCCATGTGAATATTATATGATGCATGTTACTTGGATGTGTCTTCTATGTGATTGATGACTTGTTATATGTCTCTTAAACTCTTTTATGAAGGTTTTTATCAAAATGTCATCAAAGCATGTTTATATACTAAATGTCCCTTTTTCATGGTTGTTTCATGACTTCCATACTTAGTGCATTTAATGTGCTAACCTCTTCTTTTCCCTTTTTGACTAAAGTATAGGGAATTGGAAGTCCTGATATGCCATGGATGATGAATAAGTTTCTAAGGGTTGAAGATGAGTTATTGGTGAGTCTTCGTAGATTCAAGAACAAGACCCACATGTTCCTTTATGTCTTAGTCTTTATTTTAAGTCTTGTATGGGCTTAGTCCCAATTTTGTTCATTCAAATTATATTATGGTTTAAAGAGACATTGTAAAGGTAGATTGTTTTAAAGAAATCTTCCGTTTGCGTATTAATGAAAGTATTCTTCGTGTGTGAAGAAAGTTTTAAATTCTTACTTACTTTGGAGTATATTGTGTAATGATTGATATGAGAGGCTTGTGTGGGACTTATCGGGGTCTCATACGCCATGTGGCGACTTGAGAATGCCATTTCTTCTAGGGTATACTCCCGGGTTGTTACAAACTTATGACTATGTTATGAAGTAATCTCACATGATATTGGTTTTGATGAAAGGACATTCTCATCATATAACCTATGAGTTATGAATATGTTATATAAGGGGTTAATCCCCTAGGGCCTATCTTATGAAGTAATGTTTCAGAAAGATTTAAAGGTTCTTTAAAAAAGGAATTTAGCTTAGCACCGAGTGAACTTAATAATGAGAGGGGTCATTTCACAAGGAAGCTTCCCCCGATGTTCTCATGAGGTGGAAACTACAATGCTATTTATCATAAAGAGGGTCTCTAGTAACAACCTCCTAGTTCCTTAACTATGTGCACACATAGGAAACCTAGCTAGTGGATCCACCTAGATGCTACGATGATGTTGATGTCCTACCTTGGCAAGTAGGATGCCCTCTTTTTGGTGTGAGGGGTTGACACCAGATTCAGTGTTTAGCTCACATGGTCTCATGTTGGTTATGACAAAGTTTCCCGAAAGTAAAATGAATGAATGAAAGTGAAAAGATGCATAATAACTAGGATGATTTGAGAGGTGTACTAATGTATTTAAGTGAATAGGACTTTACCTATGCATTGCACATGTGGACCTTGAGGGGATAATTCCTAGGGTGGTTTCTTCATGAACATATGTTATCAATGAAAGGCATAATGTTGATTCTATATCATGTTGGTCTCATATGATATTGCATTTACTTTGTATACATGATGTTGGTCTAAATTTCTATGTATGAGGTTGACTACACTTGTTATGATGTCATGTGATGTAAAGGTAATGCTTATTGTCTCTTTCCTAATTTACTTAGTTTATGTGGGGTTATGGGGCTTCACATAGACATTGCAATAGTTGACTTGAATTGGGACTATGGGTAAGGTCTTGTTATGTATTGATGAAATGTTGGTTATAGCTTTATTATGATGTTGCTCTTGAACATGAAATATGAAAATGTCTTGTTGTTATTATGTTGTTGAATTGACTATATTCTTGGAATGTGCATAAAACTTTTAAAGTAACTTGGCATGCTTATAACTTAAATATCCTTTTGTGCATGTTTTCAATTGGTTTACTTGCATATATCCGTACTTAGTACATGTGGTTTGTACTACCTATATTCTCTCTATTTCTACAATTATGTATGTTTGGGCCATTGAAGAGTTTCAAGGCCAAATTTCAAGAAGCTTGGATAGATTCCCAAGTTGGTGAGTCCTCAAGTCCGAGGATGAAGACTACCATTCTAGATCATGTTATTTGAATTGTCTAAAGACTTTGTTCTATTTCCTATCTTGTAAAGACTATGTTGTTTTCTCTTATGAGACATTTTGTAATGTTGTAAGGGCAATGTCCCAAATCATGCATTCTTATTTTAGATGGTTATGTGTGAGATGACTTGTAGACTATTTTCGATATATTGGAAGTCTATATGAACTTCAAATGTAAAGTTTTAATTTTTTCCATATTTCATTTACCTATGTAATGCAATGATGTATGCTAAGGGCTTGTCTAAGGTCTCTTCGAGGATGAAGACGTCGGTTACGTCTAGGGGGTGCTCCCGGTCGTGACAAACTTGGTATAAAAGCATGATGTTAAATAATAATAGGGATGGTGTCTCACTAAACCACGTTTATGTAGAGTCTTATTCATAATTTTGAAGCGCGCCTCACTTATGAATGAGAGACTATCTGATACTTAGGAAATTCTAACTTCTTGGTATTCTTAAGTCGTGCCTCAAGAGTCTTAACTCTATGTGTCCTTTTTTTTCTAACTCTTTTCTTGTGGTGATAGGCTATGACTAGTAGAAGGGAAGACACAAGAAGGGTTGAAGAGGAGATAGGTAATGCGGGAATTCCTCCCCAAGACAACCAATATCCTCCTCAAGAGCAAGTCCCTCTAGGTGACCATGTTCCGGTCAATCCTTCGGTCATGTCGGATGGATAGATAAGGTCATCTTTCCTAAACTTGACCCAAGTCATGGCTACTCAAGCTCAAGCCGTAACTATTCAAGATCAAGCTATGAAGACTCAAGAAAATCAAGAAGTTGCACCCTGTGTGTCATACCCGAAGAGTACACCCCAGATGCGACCGGCGGCGGCGTCCTCTCAGAGGACTCAGAAAATCCCTTAGCATTCGTCATAACATGTCATCAGTTAAAATTTGTGGAAAATTTAAAACTTTTAATAGTATGTGAAGTATACTTAGACCTCATACATAATAATCATGAAAGAATACGTACAATATTCTTAAAGTTGTCTCATATTAAAAACCATCTAAAGAGTACGAATCTGGACTTAGCCAATAAATAGTCAATACACCATATAGGCCATAATACAAAAGAATCCAAAGAACGTAAACAGAATCAAAAGTATTATTAATAGCTACTAAAGTCTTCATGAGCTAGAGTACGAAAATATAGCATCCCCAAACATGAGGACCTACCAACACTTGGAGAAAGAGTTCCAAGCTTCTTCAATCGACCTTCTTAATATTCAATAGTCGGACCCTACATTTGTAGTAATATAAAGTAATGGGGTTAGTACGCCACATGTACTAAGTATGGGTATATGCACATAACATTTAAGGACATGCATGAAAAAGGGTCATTATCATTTCTTTGGAAAGCATGCTAAGTCATATGAAAGTCTTCAATGCACATACCATAGAACATGTACAAGTTAAGGATTACATCAACATAAAGCATGATCATGATCAAATATTATCATAGAGTCATGTTAACAATTCATATTGAAAAGATCATATACACATAACATACAAAACACTTACCAACGATCCCACCCCCAACCTACAAGTGCAATGGTCATGTGAAGCCCCATAATCCCACACAACTAAGTAGACAAGATATGAGACCATTCATGTAACTTGTAACATAAGTAGTCATCACCTAATAAAGCAATATAGACCAATAACATGTTCATTAACGTAACTAACTTCATATAAGAGTAACAACATGTATCATAATCATCATACCTTTCATATTATCATATTACATAAGAACAATATCCTAGGACTTCCCTTAGAGTCAACTTGTTCAATGTCTAGGTAAGTCCCATACCCCTACCCGTATTAAGTAAACTCCTTAAGTCACCCTAGTCAATGTCCATTTACTTGTCTTTCATTTTACTTGAGGGAACATTCGCCTTAACCGACAAAGAGGATGTGATCTAAACATGGAATCCGGTGTCATAAAACCCCACACCGAAAGAAGGTGGTCTACCGGCAGAGGTAGAACCAAACATGACATAGCTTTCTAGGTGGATACACTAGCTAGTATCCTATGGTGGCAAAAATAGTTCAAGAACTAGGAGATATATTAGAGACCCATAGTTCCACATTACATGGAAGCCTCTATCGCATGAGAGTCATTGTGAACCTACCTTCCAACTAGGGAAGGGACACCTCTCATATCTTGTCCATCGGTGCTAAACTTACGTCCCTTTTTGATTAACCTTTAAGTCATCACTTATTCATAAATCTTATCATATGTCATATGAGATTAACTCCTTGTATAAACATGATCATGAGATCTTTAGGATTAGATGAGAATTTCCTTTCATCGTAACCTTTCGTTTGTGAGATTAACATATCATAAATCATCTTGTGTAAAACATACAAGAGAATATCATAAACTTGCATTATCGTATTTTTATCATGATCTCACAAATTAACATATTCATAGCTCGACATATATGCATAGCATCATCATACATACTTCATTAGCATTGTAACATCATTTATAGGCTAACATAAACATCATAGAGTAATCATGACTTTATAAAACTTACCTCTTGCTTCCAAGTACCTTATTCAAGAACTTACGTTCAACGTACAACAATCATAACAACCACATAGTGAAATACTCAATAGCATAATCAATACCAACTCTTCAAGTCATATACAAGATCAATTCATAAGGTAGGATAAGGGAAAGGGTCATTAAAGGGTTCATTCAAGTCTTAGTTCCAATCCCAACGTTTACATGTTATCAAGTAGTAAGTACAACCCAAACAAGACCATTATTTAGAGAGAGAGAGATCATGCATCACACGAGATTCAAACATTATTAATCAAATACTCAAAAATTCATGTGAAATCAACCATAGAAAACCATTATTTAACATTGATAGTCATAAATCTAGAGTTAGGAAGAAAACCCATTTTGTAGAGTAAAAACCCTAGAAGTTTGAATTCTTGAAAACCATCTTTGAAAGGACCTCTTGGAGAAAGGAATCCCAAGAGTGAAAAGACCATACCTTATAGACGAATAATCCACAAAATTTGATTGGAAACCTCAAAGCCTTCGTCTTCTTCCTTAAGCTCTTCTTGTTATTCAATGGAGTTTGGAAAAGAGAGCGTTTCTTGAGAGAGATGGGTAATTGCGTTTGAATTTGATTTGGACGTGTAAAAGTGGTCTAAAACTAACCTAGAATCAATATATAGTCGTCCTATTAAATACCCAAAAGACCCTTCACTTAAATAGGTCTTTTTATGAAGTTAAATTACCAAAAATACGACTTTAACGAATCTGGGAAGTGGCTGCATGTCGCGGGGCCAATTCCCATTATTTTTCTGAAATTATGGGTCAAGGCAGTAAGGTGCATGTCAGACTTGCGTCGCGAGGATGCCCCTCAATTCTTGAGGTAGTAATCGGTGTGTAGGCTGTGCGTCGCACACCTCATGCTCCAATCTGGTTCGCGCAGGCTGCTTGGCATCCTGCCTACCCATGATGGGGTCCTCCCCAAGGACCCTTCGAGTGGTCCTTGGGGTGTTGTTACCGTACGTTTGGACCCTTTGTACTACATAATACTTATCCAAGGTCTCTTTACAAGTTTTAGACTTCATTTGATACTTCGAAACTTTCACCAAACATAGGGACGTCAACTAGTTCGAATTAGCTAGTTTCTGGACGTCAAGGTCTTTCTTTGTCATTTTGGCTCTAACCTTTTCTAAATGAACTTATTACAATAATATAGGTCTGAAACATCATTTTAAACATTATTAAATAGGTTAAGCTCTAGTATAAGTCATGGAATTTCTGGAGTGTTACACCGTGAGAATCGAAATGCTAGTACCATGGCTTCTCGTTTTAGAGACTTCACAAGGATGACTCTTACAATGTTCTTTGGGTCTAAGCTGAATGAACATCCTCAATATTTTCTTGATGAGGTTTATAAGATCTTTTATGCTATGGGGGTGATTCAAATGATAAGGCCGAGCTAGCCGCTTACCAACTCAAGGATGTAACTCAAACTTGGTACACTCTATGGAAGCGCAATAGGGCTTTGAGATCAGGTCCCATAAGTTGGGAAGTCTTTAGGAAGGGATTTCTGGGTAGGTTCTTTCCAAGATAGAAAAGAGACACAAAAGTGAAAGAGTTCATCAACCTTCGCCAAGGAGGTATGCGTGTTCAAGAATACTCTTCTAAATTTATCAAGTTGTCCATGTATGCTTCTTCTTTGGTGTATAATCCTAGAGATGAAATGAGTCGTTTTGTGACGGGTGTGTTCGATAATCTCGTGGAAGAGTGTCGTGCAGCAATGCTTCATGACAACATGGACATTTCTTGTTTGATAGTGCATGCTCAACAAGTTTAGGAGAGTTGTCTTAAGAGGAAGAATAGGGATGCTAAGAGGGCAAGGCTATAACATTCCAGAAAATGTACTTGTCTAGTGAAGAGTCTGTTAGATTTTAAGAATATGTATTGGGGTACATAGGCATCCCAATGCCCAATATTGAGTAATATTGGGCATGTTAGAAAATATAGGCTTAAGGGTGTTAGCCAAATTTCTATGTATTAACAATAACTTAAACCAAGCTTGTTTAGGAATTGTACCTGCAATAAAGACACTAAGCTAAAAAATTTATTTTCATCGCTTACACACAATAGTACTAGGCATCCAAGTGTCAAGCCTAGGTACCATAACACATAATCATATAAAATGATCTTGTAGATTAAGTAGTGCCCACGGACATAGTGAGGATCCTTGGACAAGAAGTGAACTTTCCAAAATGCACGGTTAGGAAAGTGCACGGCAACACATATGCAAGCACATGTGCAATCACATGTGCTACTGGCCGAGAGACCAAGCCCAACTGATTCAGTTAGGGTGGTTAGGGGACAGGCACGCGTCGGGTCAAGCCACGTGGGGCCGAGCTTCCTAACCAGTCCTAGATTCTAACTAACTTAACTAACTAGCTAACTAACCTAGGACTAACTAAAATGAACTAACTAGTGCACCCGACAACCTAAGACCTAACCGGGAGACACTAGCCGAGTAACTAACTAAAGAAATATCCTAGTACCTAACCTAGGATGGTCCAAAAGGGTTGGTTATGGTCCTAGTGACTTAGGGGTACTTTAGTAATTACCCTAGGTCACTTAATTAATTAAATTAGCAACTTAATTAATGAATTTAAATTCATGGTCAAACCGAGACCCTTAGCAATTTTGTGAATTTGGCTAAGTCAAATCCTCTCCTATTTTTAGTCAATTTAGGAGGGGCGTTTTGGTAATTAACTAATTAATTTATTTAATTAAGTTATTTAGCCTAAGTTGAATTAGTCAATATTCAGTTGCTAAGACTTAGACTCATGTTTAACGATTAGAAAACCTACGACTGAAAAACAGTGGACAACGTAAGAAAAACCTTAGATGATTTCAAGGCAGTTCTTCAAGGTTTTCGTGCAAAGAACAGGGTGATCGTCGTAGATTCAATTCTACAGTAAGGTATGGGTTTTCTCTCTTGGATTCCTTTCTCCAGGAGGCTTTTGAATCGTATTGACTTCAAGAAAACTGAAACTAAGGTTGTTCCCAATGAAATTATCGAATGTTAATCTCCCTAGTTCTCCCTATTTCTGATTCTAGTAGTATGTATAATGCAAATCTCGAGCATGTTGTTGGTATGTGGTGCTAAATGATCATTATGTGTATGTTTATATGATTTATAATGTCGAATGAGACCTATATGTTAGATCCGTATGATTAGGGTATTATTTACATGAGATAATAAATGTTGTAATGCCTAATTGTGTTCGAGAAGATGGAATTTCTCTAAAAGGCTAATCAAAGGTTAAAAGTTGGCTTACTTAACATGATGATATTACTATAGTATATACATGAAGTTAATTGACTTGGCTAGTGATAATATCAAAGTTTGATTTATGCCAATAAATTGGCTAGCAATATTATTTCCAAAATATGTAATAGAATTGGCCAATGACTAATTCAAACCAATCTTATATGGCCAATGTATTTTAATGCCAAATACATGTTAAAGAATGAGATTTGACAAGATGTAATTCAATGAACTCATAACCAAGGGTATGCCAATGATTGGGACAAGTCCCAACATACCCTATCTAAATGAACATTGCGAACATAGTAGCACATTGAATAATGTCCTTACAACTTTCATAAAGAATGGTACAAGGCTACCAAATAACATTGAACAAGATAATATGAGTAAAGAAATAACTAAAATCTTATGAGTTATGTAATTGACCGAGAATGGGGTGTTATTGTGAGACCTTGAAAAATAGCTTAAGTGCTCTAGAGTCTAACATGTTGGTCTTAGTGTTCTAAGGTCCTAAATGTGTTTAATGTGTGGTATATAGGCAGTAGCTAAAGTATTAGGGGTGTTGGAAGTCAAACGTCAAGGGGTGACTAAGACGTTTGACGACTAAGTCTCCTAAATGTCTAAAATGTGGTTCTATGTGTTTATGTGTGTTTCTTGGTGTTTTAAGGTTCTGAATAGAGTTATTATAGCATGTATAGTCAGTGGTTAAAGTTTCGTGAAGTTTGGAGTTCAAACGATCAAGAACGTCCAAGGCATTCGAAAGATGTGCCTTGAGTCGACCTTGTACGTCTAGGCGAGTTTCGTCTAGTTTTATGTGTTCGTTTTGGTTGAAATTAATGTGAGAGGTGTTAAACTAATATATGGTCATGTTTAGGTTGGAAAAGTCCTGGAAATTATCCCCAAGTACCATCAAATGGTCCTTGAGGAAAGGACCCAAAATCTGTTGGCAGACTGTCCCAGACAGCCTTTGCGACGGAGCTTGTGACGGCCGGTCATGGCTGTGACGCCCCATCACAAGGGTTCCGTCGTGGGGGACTTGTTCAAGGGTGTAGGGGGGACCCTTGGAAAGCCATAGGAGCTGGATATGGAGGTCCATGACGGACCGTTTCACCCGTGATGGTCCGTCACAGACAGGTCGTCACAAGAGGTCTCCTGCACAGATTTTTCTGCCAAGTTAGGGGTGAACTTGTAAATTCTCCCCATGACTAAATAAGAGTGTGGACGGTTTATTAAGGGATATTTGGGTATTTTAAAGGAGTATATAAGTGTTTAACACTTAGAATAATTCATTCTTCTAAAATCAAAACCCCAAAGTCCCTTAGAAAACCCAAAGACTCCATTGAAGTCCAACTTGAAGGATCAGCTTGGTGTGGCGTTTTGAAGGAGAATTCTTCATCAAAGTGAAGGATTATCATCCTTAAGGTATGGCTTTGATCCTTGAAACTAGTTTCATCAAGGAGCCAACTTTCAAAGATGTTTTCAAAGCTTTCTAAAGAGATTTGTCCTATTTCGGAATTTCTACCATGGGTTCTTGCATAAATGATTTCTAAACATTGAATTATGATCTAATTGATATTGTATTGATGATTTCAACATAAATTACCTATGAACCCATGTGAATTGATGAACCCTAGTTTTGACTACTTATTGGGTTACTTGATATTAAGCTTATGTTGATGAATTGTTGTGTAGTTTCTTATGGGCTTTCTAATGATATAAGAATTGTGTTCAATTGATATGTAATTGATATTATATTGTTAAACCTAGATTGAATTGATGTAGATTCATTGAGTTTTATGGTTATTGCTTTGAATTGTTGTTTATGGCCATGGGTAAGGGCCTTGTGATGTTGAATTGGTTGATTTGGCATTGAATTGAGGTATGGATATGGGGATGAAGGTATGCTGCCCCGTTTTCTTTAATTTGATATTAATTATACTTTGATATTGTTGTGATTGGTATGGTCCACTTATGGTGGCGGTGTTATGTGAATTGATGTGGCCTTGTCGGCATTACTTTATGCAATATGATGATCATGGCCTTGTCGGCATTACTTGAAGTATATGATGATTATGTGATGTATGATAATGTCTATCTATATGTGAAAGTATATGTGTTCTTATATGAAGTTATGTTAGGTTATAAGATGTTATTCCTAAGTACTTCTAGAATGACTTGTGTTGTATGTTAAAGTGAAATATGTGGTGTCTTGTTTAGGTAGACTTATGTCCCTTGCTTGATGCTTTTATGAATATTATTATGTGATGATTTGACTTAGTATATTAAGAGTCTTGAATAATATAAGTGAGACCTTGATGATAAGAAGGTCAATGTTATGTGGAACCTTGTACTTAGTGGCGAGGTTATGAATTGTGAAGTACTTAGCCGTAATGGTATCCTTCATGCTATGAGTGATGGACTTAGGGATGGTTGGCTGGAACGGCATCATATCTTACCTTAGGGAAGTCGCGATGAGCTTCTTGTCGCTAAAGTGAGACATGCCCTAGTGGAACTTGCTTTGGTAGGGTGAATGTAAAGGAGGTCGTGAACTAGATAAGGACCTATTTATGTGAACCTTGATGTGAACTAATCTATGAGAACTAAGGCTAGCACCGAGTGAGTATGAGTAAGGGGGAAGTGGATTCAGTTAAAGAAAGAGATTGAATGCTTCGTACACTCTTCATATTCCTTAACCATGTGCCTACATGGGATGTGTCCAAGTTCTACCATTGGCAAGTAGAACAACCTCATCGAAGTAGGATAGAACTTCGGATTTCATGTCTTGCTACCATGGTCTATGTCGGTTATTGCCTATTCTCATCATGTGGAATACCTTTTAGCATTAGATAAGTTTATGAGGTGTAGGTGGTGGTATGGGACGCTATCTAGACATTGCACAATAGACTTTGAAGGTGTTATGTGGAGTTCCTAGGTCTTGTCCAAAGACCATTATGTGATCCATTATGTGAGTGTCTTATGTGATGATTTATGTGAGTGTCTTATATGATGTATGAGTCTTAATGAACTAATGACCGATGTAGTAACTATGTAAATGGTTGAGTACCTAATCTAAGTGACTTAAGCATTCCTTAGCTAAAGTATGAGGAGGACATGAAAGGATGATCTCTTTATGTCTTATCTTTGGAAGTCTTGAGGATGACTCTAGTTAGGGAAGTTGGTTAATCTTGTTGACATGATCTAAACCTTAGGAAGTCTTAAGGACTATTTAGGTAATCTTGGAGAGGTCATTGTACTATGGACATATCTTCTTGATTTACTTAAGTAGGTCTTTTGATAGGCTTTGGAAGGAGAATGTCTTCTAATCTAAGTGTTGGTGTGTTTAGTGAGAATGATTCTATTTAAGGTAGTCTATAGGATCTCTTGTGTGTGTGTGAAAGGGATTGTATGGGCGGTCGCTCCACACTTACTCAAGTGAACCTTGGAATTACCTTTGGTAGAGGAATCTTACATAGATGTTTAATGTTGTTTTCTAAGTGTGTATGTGACTCATCGTAGGTAATCTTAAGGGTCGTTTAGGCACATCTAGAGAGGGTGTATGGGCGGTCTCTCTTTGTGTGACTTAAGTGAATCTTAGGATGACTTTAAGTGAGGGAATTACATGCTAGGAAGACTTAGGGTGAAGGTTTGGACTTCACTGTAACAGTGAAGGGACTTCACTGTACAGTGAAGTGAGCTCACTGTAAAGTGGGTTCCTTTAAATGTTATCTTTGGTTTAATGTTATCTTATGTGTTTCTTAATTTCTAAATGATGTTCTTATGTTTAAACTATGATTTCTAAATGAAAGATGCATATTTCTAATAAAGTCCGTTTTCATGATTTTTATGCATATAGCCATACTTAGTACATGTGGTTGTACTAATTCCATGCTTTATTTTCTATCTATAGTCGTTGGTAGGTAAGGAGCTTTGGAGAAGAAGACTTGGGCATTAGAAGAATCATCCGAGTAGAAGAGTTCAAGTATGTCCTCATTGTTTCAAGGGCATATATGTCATTTTATGTTTCTTTTATGAAGTATTGTAATAAGACTATGTTAGTTCTATTTTCGTATTAAAGTACTCTTGTGTCTTAAGTTGATGAGATCGAGACTTAGTATTTCTATATGAAAGAGTTTTAAAGACTATTTTATGTTTTAGTGAAAAGTTTTAATTCCGCACTACTTTTCATTATGTATATGCGATGAATGATATGAATGAGGCTTGTCTTAGAACTCTGAGAGTTCGACGACGCCGGTCGCAATCCAAGATTGCACCCTATCTTCTAGGGTATGGTCTCGGGTTGTGACAAAGTTGGTATCAGAGCATAGGTTGGTGAAAGTTGTATTAGGTATCAAAAAGTCTCATCAAGTCACGTCTAGTAGAGTCTTGACCATCGGTGTGAATCGCGACACATCTATGGGCGAGAGGCTATAGGACGATAGAGTTTCCCTTCTTTTCTACTCCTATATCGTGCGGTAGAGTAAATGTTATGATTATCCTTCTTATGAGTTTCCTTGTGTTTGCTAGGAGATGAATACTAGAAGGATGGCCGCTATAAGGATGGAAGAGGAGAGGGTGAATGAGGAAGTTCTTCCCCAAGTTGAGCAAGTTGAGCAAGGTGCTCAAGGTGAGCAAGGTGTCCAAGGTGGTCAAGGTGATGAAGTGCCTCCCCAAGGTGATCATGTTCCTAATGTGGATGGAGGTAATGAGGTACCGGAATTGTCTAACAGGGTGATTGGAGAAGCTTTGAGGGCTTTGGCTCAAGCCGTAACTACTCAAATCAATTTGAGTATGGGGCCTAGGGTTATGGAGAGCACTATGACTTCTAGGTTGAGAGACTTTGTGAGGATGAATCCTCCAATATTTCTTGTCTCTAAGGTGAATGAGGATCCCCAAGAATTTCTTGATGGTGTGTACAAAGTGTTGAGTGCTATGGGGGTTACATCTAGGGAGAAGGCGGAGTTGGCTTCTTATCAATTGAGAGATGTGTCTCAAATTTGGTATACTCAATGGAAGGACAATAGGCCGGAAGATTCGGGTCCTATTGAGTGGGAAGAGTTTAAGGGAGCTTTTTTTGGCAAGTACTTTCCCCGAGAGAGAAGAGAAGTCAAGGTGGAGGAGTTTATTAATCTCAAGCAAGGCAATATGAGTGTTGAGGAGTACTCTTTGAAATTCTCGACATTGTCTAGGTATGCTCCTTCTCTTGTGTCCAATCCAAGAGATGAAATGAGTCGCTTTTGTACCGGAGTAGCCGATTTGGTGAAGGAAGAATGTCGTACCACTATGCTTCATGATAATATGACCTTATCTAGACTCATGGTGTATGCACAATCTATTGAGGAGTCTAAACTTAGAAGGATGGCTAGAAGTTTGAAAAGGGGTGTTGCTAGTGATCAAGAGCAACCTAGGTTCAAAAAGAGGATTCAAACTCAAGATGGACCTAGAGTTCCTAAGAAGAAGTTTGAGAAAGGAGGTGGTTCTAAGGATGGTAAGCCTACTTGTGCCAAGTGTGGCAAGAAACACTATGGGGAGTGTCTTGTGGGTACCGGGAATTGCTTTGGTTGTGGTAAGGGAGGACATAAGGCTAGAGATTGTCCTATGATTGCTTCTAGAGGTAGAGAGGGTAAGCAAGTTGAGCCTAGTGTTCCAAAGGATGATGCTCCAACTAAGAGGCATTTCTATGCACTCTGAACTAGAATTGAGAAGTCGAAGGATGGTGATGATGATGTTGGTAAGTTCTTGTTTCTCTTTTGATAGTATGAGTTCCTTCTAAGTGGGGGAGTATGGTTTGTAGATGGGATAGAAGTTCTTGAATTGTTGCATGTGCATGATGTTTAGGAGTTTTGTTGAAATTGAATTTCATTTACTTCTTGCATTGTGTGTTTAGGAAGCTTTGAGCATGTAGTATGATGTGTTTACATGATGTTATCTTGCATTCTAGCATGTCTATATAAAGAATTGCCTAAAGATTGCATTTTTGGAAAAGTTACAAAAGAATCACTGCTTCTTTAATGAACTGCTCACTGTGCAATTTTGGTAAAAATGACTTATTGATTCTTTGGTCTAAAATTCTTGTTATGTGGTTAGAACTGATGTATATGAGTATGATGTTGAATATAAAATGAGTTTTTGCTATTTGGATGGAAGCATGTGAGTTTTGTAGCATAACGAGTTATAGAATTGTCTTCTAGTTTCTTGTTGTGTTGTGAATCTCTAGATTATGTGAAATTGATGATTTCTTCTTAAATATGTGTTGTATGGTTTGGTTATGTGCTGCTAGTTGAATTTCTAATCTTGGAAGTGTTCGGAGAGTGGCAAGTGTCATTCGAGGACGAATGTTGTCCAAGTAGGGGAGATTGTGAGACCTTGAAAAATAGCTTAAGTGCTCTAGAGTCTAACATGTTGGTATTAGTGTTCTAAGGTCCTAAATGTGTTTAATGTGTGGTATATAGGCAGTAGGTAAAGTATTAGGGGTGTTGGAAGTCAAACGTCAAGGGATGACTAAGACGTTTGACGACTAAGTCTCCTAAATGTCTAAAATGTGGTTCTATGTGTTTATGTGTGTTTCTTGGTGTTTTAAGGTTCTTAATAGAGTTATTATAGCATGTATAGGCAGTGGTTAAAGTTTCGTGAAGTTTGGAGTTCAAACGATCAAGAACGTCCAAGGCATTCGAAAGATGTGCCTTGAGTCGACCTTGTACGTCTAGGCGAGTTTCGTCGAGTTTTATGTGTTCGTTTTGGTTGAAATTCATGTGAGAGGTGTTAAACTAATATATGGTCATGTTTAGGTTGGAAAAGTCCTGGAAATTATTCCCAAGGACCATCAAAGGGTCCTTGAGGAAAGGACCCAAAATCTGTTGGCAGACTGTCCCAGACAGCCTTTGCGACGGAGCTTGTGACGGCCGGTCATGGCTGTGACGCCCCGTCACAAGGGTTCCGTCGTGGGGGACTTGTTCAAGGGTGTAGGGGGGACCCTTGGAAAGCCATAGTAGCTGGATATGGAGGTCCATGACGGACCGTTTCACCCGTCACGGTCCGTCACAGACAGGTCGTCACAAGAGGTCTCCTGCACAGATTTTTCTGCCAAGTTAGGGGTGAACTTGTAAATTCACCCCATGACTAAATAAGAGTGTGGACGGTTTATTAAGGGATATTTGGGTATTTTAAAGGAGTATATAAGTGTTTAACACTTAGAATAATTCATTCTTCTAAAATCAAAACCCCAAAGTCCCTTAGAAAACCCAAAGACTCCATTGAAGTCCAACTTGAAGGATCAGCTTGGTGTGGCGTTTTGAAGGAGAATTCTTCATCAAAGTGAAGGATTATCATCCTTAAGGTATGGCTTTGATCCTTGAAACTAGTTTCATCAAGGAGCCAACTTTCAAAGATGTTTTCAAAGCTTTCTAAAGAGATTTGTCCTATTTCGGAATTTCTACCATGGGTTCTTGCATAAATGATTTCTAAACATTGAATTATGATCTAATTGATATTGTATTGATGATTTCAACATAAATTACCTTTGAACCCATGTGAATTGATGAACCCTAGTTTTGACTACTTATTGGGTTACTTGATATTAAGCTTATGTTGATGAATTGTTGTGTAGTTTCTTATGGGCTTTCTAATGATATAAGAATTGTGTTCAATTCATATGTTATTGATATTATATTGTTAAACCTAGATTGAATTGATGTAGATTCATTGAGTTTTATGGTTATTGCTTTGAATTGTTGTTTATGGCCATGGGTAAGGGCCTTGTGATGTTGAATTGGTTGATTTGGCATTGAATTGAGGTATGGATATGGGGATGAAGGTATGCTGCCCCGTTTTATTTAATTTGATATTAATTATACTTTGATATCGTTGTGATTGGTATGGTCCACTTATGGTGGCGGTGTTATGTGAATTGATGTGGCCTTGTCGGCGTTACTTTATGCAATATGATGATCGTGGCCTTGTCGGCATTACTTGAAGTATATGATGATTATGTGATGTATGATAATGTCTATCTATATGTGAAAGTATATGTGTTCTTATATGAAGTTATGTTAGGTTATAAGATGTTATTCCTAAGTACTTCTAGAATGACTTGTATTGTATGTTAAAGTGAAATATGTGGTGTCTTGTTTAGGTAGACTTATGTCCCTTGCTTGATGCTTTTATGAATATTATTATGTGATGATTTGACTTAGTATGTTAAGAGTCTTGAATAATATAAGTGAGACCTTGATGATAAGAAGGTCAATGTTATGTGGAACCTTGTACTTAGTGGCGAGGTTATGAATTGTGAAGTAGTTAGCCGTAATGGTATCCTTCATGCTATGAGTGATGGACTTAGGGATGGTTGGCTGGAACGGCATCATATCATACCTTAGGAAAGTCGCGATGAGCTTCTTGTCGCTAAAGTGAGATATGCCCTAGTGGAACTTGCTTTGGTAGGGTGAATGTAAAGGAGGTCGTGAACTAGATAAGGACCTATTTATGTGAACCTTGATGTGAACTAATCTATGAGAACTAAGGCTAGCACCGAGTGAGTATGAGTAAGGGGGAAGTGGATTCAGTTAAAGAAAGAGATTGAATGCTTCGTACACTCTTCATATTCCTTAACCATGTGCCTACATGGGATGTGTCCAAGTTCTACCATTGGCAAGTAGAACAACCTCATCGAAGTAGGATAGAACTTCGGATTCCATGTCTTGCTACCATGGTCTATGTCGGTTATTGCCTATTCTCATCATGTGGAATACCTTTTAGCATTAGATAAGTTTATGAGGTTTAGGTGGTGGTATGGGACGCTATCTAGACATTGCACAATAGACTTTGAAGGTGTTATGTGGAGTTCCTAGGTCTTGTCCAAAGACCATTATGTGATCCATTATGTGAGTGTCTTATGGGATGATTTATGTGAGTGTCTTATATGATGTATGAGTCTTAATGAACTAATGAATTAATGAACTATGTTAGTAACTATGTAAATGGTTGAGTACCTAATCTAAGTGACTTAAGCATTCCTTAGCTAAAGTATGAGGAGGACATGAAAGGATGGTCTCTTCATGTCTTATCTTTGGATGTCTTGAGGATGACTCTAGTTAGGGAAGTTGGTTAATCTTGTTGACATAATCTAAACCTTAGGAAGTCTTAAGGACTATTTAGGTAATCTTGGAGAGGTCATTGTACTATGGACATATCTTCTTGATTTACTTAAGTAGGTCTTTTGATAGGCTTTGGAAGGAGAATGTCTTCTAATCTAAGTGTTGGTGTGTTTAGTGAGAATTATTCTATTTAAGATAGTCTATAGGATCTCTTGTGTGTGTGTGAAAGGGATTGTATGGGCGGTCGCTCCACACTTACTCAAGTGAACCTTGGAATTAACCTTTGGTAGAGGAATCTTACATAGATGGTTAATGTTGTTTTCTAAGTGTGTATGTGACTCATCGTAGGTAATCTTAAGGGTCGTTTAGGCACATCTAGAGAGGGTGTATGGGCGGTCTCTCTTTGTGTGACTTAAGTGAATCTTAGGATGACTTTAAGTGAGGGAATTACATGCTAGGAAGACTTAGGGTGAAGGTTTGGACTTCACTGTAACAGTGAAGGGACTTCACTGTACAGTGAAGTGAGCTCACTGTAAAGTGGGTTCCTTTAAATGTTATCTTTGGTTTAATGTTATCTTATGTGTTTCTTAATTTATAAATGATGTTCTTATGTTTAAACTATGATTTCTAAATGAAAGATGCATATTTTCAATAAAGTCCGTTTTCATGATTTTTATGCATATAGCCATACTTAGTACATGTGGTTGTACTAATTCCATGCTTTATTTTCTATCTATAGTCGTTGGTAGGTAAGGAGCTTTGGAGAAGAAGACTTGGGCATTAGAAGAATCATCCGAGTAGAAGAGTTCAAGTATGTCCTCATTGTTTCAAGGGCATATATGTCATTTTATGTTTCTTTTATGAAGTATTGTAATAAGACTATGTTAGTTCTATTTTCGTATTAAAGTACTCTTGTGTCTTAAGTTGATGAGATCGAGACTTAGTATTTCTATATGAAAGAGTTTTAAAGACTATTTTATGTTTTAGTGAAAAGTTTTAATTCCGCACTACTTTTCATTATGTATATGCGATGAATGATATGAATGAGGCTTGTCTTAGAACTCTGAGAGTTCGACGACGCCGGTCGCAATCCAAGATTGCACCCTATCTTCTAGGGTATGGTCTCGGGTTGTGACAAAGTTGGTATCAGAGCATAGGTTGGTGAAAGTTGTATTAGGTATCAAAAAGTCTCATCAAGTCACGTCTAGTAGAGTCTTGACCATCGGTGTGAATCGCGACACATCTATGGGCGAGAGGCTATAGGACGATAGAGTTTCCCTTCTTTTCTACTCCTATATCGTGCGGTAGAGTAAATGTTATGATTATCCTTCTTATGAGTTTCCTTGTGTTTGCTAGGAGATGAATACTAGAAGGATGGCCGCTATAAGGATGGAAGAGGAGAGGGTGAATGAGGAAGTTCTTCCCCAAGTTGAGCAAGTTGAGCAAGGTGCTCAAGGTGAGCAAGGTGTCCAAGGTGGTCAAGGTGATGAAGTGCCTCCCCAAGGTGATCATGTTCCTAATGTGGATGGAGGTAATGAGGTACCGGAATTGTCTAACAGGGTGATTGGAGAAGCTTTGAGGGCTTTGGCTCAAGCCGTAACTACTCAAATCAATTTGAGTATGGGGCCTAGGGTTATGGAGAGCACTATGACTTCTAGGTTGAGAGACTTTGTGAGGATGAATCCTCCAATATTTCTTGTCTCTAAGGTGAATGAGGATCCCCAAGAATTTCTTGATGGTGTGTACAAAGTGTTGAGTGCTATGGGGGTTACATCTAGGGAGAAGGCGGAGTTGGCTTCTTATCAATTGAGAGATGTGTCTCAAATTTGGTATACTCAATGGAAGGACAATAGGCCGGAAGATTCGGGTCCTATTGAGTGGGAAGAGTTTAAGGGAGCTTTTTTTGGCAAGTACTTTCCCCGAGAGAGAAGAGAAGTCAAGGTGGAGGAGTTTATTAATCTCAAGCAAGGCAATATGAGTGTTGAGGAGTACTCTTTGAAATTCTCGACATTGTCTAGGTATGCTCCTTCTCTTGTGTCCAATCCAAGAGATGAAATGAGTCGCTTTTGTACCGGAGTAGCCGATTTGGTGAAGGAAGAATGTCGTACCACTATGCTTCATGATAATATGACCTTATCTAGACTCATGGTGTATGCACAATCTATTGAGGAGTCTAAACTTAGAAGGATGGCTAGAAGTTTGAAAAGGGGTGTTGCTAGTGATCAAGAGCAACCTAGGTTCAAAAAGAGGATTCAAACTCAAGATGGACCTAGAGTTCCTAAGAAGAAGTTTGAGAAAGGAGGTGGTTCTAAGGATGGTAAGCCTACTTGTGCCAAGTGTGGCAAGAAACACTATGGGGAGTGTCTTGTGGGTACCGGGAATTGCTTTGGTTGTGGTAAGGGAGGACATAAGGCTAGAGATTGTCCTATGATTGCTTCTAGAGGTAGAGAGGGTAAGCAAGTTGAGCCTAGTGTTCCAAAGGATGATGCTCCAACTAAGAGGCATTTCTATGCACTCTGAACTAGAATTGAGAAGTCGAAGGATGGTGATGATGATGTTGGTAAGTTCTTGTTTCTCTTTTGATAGTATGAGTTCCTTCTAAGTGGGGGAGTATGGTTTGTAGATGGGATAGAAGTTCTTGAATTGTTGCATGTGCATGATGTTTAGGAGTTTTGTTGAAATTGAATTTCATTTACTTCTTGCATTGTGTGTTTAGGAAGCTTTGAGCATGTAGTATGATGTGTTTACATGATGTTATCTTGCATTCTAGCATGTCTATATAAAGAATTGCCTAAAGATTGCATTTTTGGAAAAGTTGCAAAAGAATCACTGCTTCTTTAATGAACTGCTCACTGTGCAATTTTGGTAAAAATGACTTATTGATTCTTTGGTCTAAAATTCTTGTTATGTGGTTAGAACTGATGTATATGAGTATGATGTTGAATATAAAATGAGTTTTTGCTATTTGGATGGAAGCATGTGAGTTTTGTAGCATAACGAGTTATAGAATTGTCTTCTAGTTTCTTGTTGTGTTGTGAATCTCTAGATTATGTGAAATTGATGATTTCTTCTTAAATATGTGTTGTATGGTTTGGTTATGTGCTGCTAGTTGAATTTCTAATCTTGGAAGTGTTCGGAGAGTGGCAAGTGTAATTCGAGGACGAATGTTGTCCAAGTAAGGGAGATTGTGAGACCTTGAAAAATAGCTTAAGTGCTATAGAGTCTAACATGTTGGTCTTAGTGTTCTAAGGTCCTAAATGTGTTTAATGTGTGGTATATAGGCAGTAGCTAAAGTATTAGGGGTGTTGGAAGTCAAACGTCAAGGGATGACTAAGACGTTTGACGACTAAGTCTCCTAAATGTCTAAAATGTGGTTCTATGTGTTTATGTGTGTTTATTGGTGTTTTAAGGTTCTTAATAGAGTTATTATATCATGTATAGGCAGTGGTTAAAGTTTTGTGAAGTTTGGAGTTCAAACGATCAAGAACGTCCAAGGCATTCGAAAGATGTGCCTTGAGTCGACCTTGTACGTCTAGGCGAGTTTCGTTGAGTTTTATGTGTTCGTTTTGGTTGAAATTCATGTGAGAGGTGTTAAACTAATATATGGTCATGTTTAGGTTGGAAAAGTCCTGGAAATTATTCCCAAGGACCATCAAAGGGTCCTTGAGAAAAGGACCCAAAATCTGTTGGCAGACTGTCCCAGACAGCCTTTGCGACGGAGCTTGTGACGGCCGGTCATGGCTGTGACGCCCCGTCACAAGGGTTCCGTCGTGGGGGACTTGTTCAAGGGTGTAGGGGGGACCCTTGGAAAGCCATAGTAGCTGGATATGGAGGTCCATGACGGACCGTTTCACCCGTCACGGTCCGTCACAGACAGGTCGTCACAAGAGGTCTCCTGCACAGATTTTTCTGCCAAGTTAGGGGTGAACTTGTAAATTCACCCCATGACTAAATAAGAGTGTGGACGGTTTATTAAGGGATATTTGGGTATTTTAAAGGAGTATATAAGTGTTTAACACTTAGAATAATTCATTCTTGTAAAATCAAAACCCCAAAGTCCCTTAGAAAACCCAAAGACTCCATTGAAGTCCAACTTGAAGGATCAGCTTGGTGTGGCATTTTGAAGGAGAATTCTTCATCAAAGTGAAGGATTATCATCCTTAAGGTATGGCTTTGATCCTTGAAACTAGTTTCATCAAGGAGCCAACTTTCAAAGATGTTTTCAAAGCTTTCTAAAGAGATTTGTCCTATTTCGGAATTTCTACCATGGGTTCTTGCATAAATGATTTCTAAACATTGAATTATGATCTAATTGATATTGTATTGATGATTCAACATAAATTACCTTTGAACCAAGGTGAATTGATGAACCCTAGTTTTGACTACTTATTGGGTTACTTGATATTAAGCTTATGTTGATGAATTGTTGTGTAGTTTCTTATGGGCTTTCTAATGATATAAGAATTGTGTTCAATTCATATGTTATTGATATTATATTGTTAAACCTAGATTTAATTGATGTAGATTCATTGAGTTTTATGGTTATTGCTTTGAATTGTTGTTTATGGCCATGGGTAAGGGCCTTGTGATGTTGAATTGGTTGATTTGGCATTGAATTGAGGTATGGATATGGGGATGAAGGTATGCTGCCCCGTTTTCTTTAATTTGATATTAATTATACTTTGATATCGTTGTGATTGGTATGGTCCACTTATGGTGGCGGTGTTATGTGAATTGATGTGGCCTTGTCGGCGTTACTTTATGCAATATGATGATCGTGGCCTTGTCGGCATTACTTGAAGTATATGATGATTATGTGATGTATGATAATGTCTATCTATATGTGAAAGTATATGTGTTCTTATATGAAGTTATGTTAGGTTATAAGATGTTATTCCTAAGTACTTCTAGAATGACTTGTATTGTATGTTAAAGTGAAATATGTGGTGTCTTGTTTAGGTAGACTTATGTCCCTTGCTTGATGCTTTTATGAATATTATTATGTGATGATTTGACTTAGTATGTTAAGAGTCTTGAATAATATAAGTGAGACCTTGATGATAAGAAGGTCAATGTTATGTGGAACCTTGTACTTAGTGGCGAGGTTATGAATTGTGAAGTAGTTAGCCGTAATGGTATCCTTCATGTTATGAGTGATGGACTTAGGGATGGTTGGCTGGAACGGCATCATATCATACCTTAGGAAAGTCGCGATGAGCTTCTTGTCGCTAAAGTGAGATATGCCCTAGTGGAACTTGCTTTGGTAGGGTGAATGTAAAGGAGGTCGTGAACTAGATAAGGACCTATTTATGTGAACCTTGATGTGAACTAATCTATGAGAACTAAGGCTAGCACCGAGTGAGTATGAGTAAGGGGGAAGTGGATTCAGTTAAAGAAAGAGATTGAATGCTTCGTACACTCTTCATATTCCTTAACCATGTGCCTACATGGGATGTGTCCAAGTTCTACCATTGGCAAGTAGAACAACCTCATCGAAGTAGGATAGAACTTCGGATTCCATGTCTTGCTACCATGGTCTATGTCGGTTATTGCCTATTCTCATCATGTGGAATACCTTTTAGCATTAGATAAGTTTATGAGGTTTAGGTGGTGGTATGGGACGCTATCTAGACATTGCACAATAGACTTTGAAGGTGTTATGTGGAGTTCCTAGGTCTTGTCCAAAGACCATTATGTGATCCATTATGTGAGTGTCTTATGTGATGATTTATGTGAGTGTCTTATATGATGTATGAGTCTTAATGAACTAATGAATTAATGAACTATGTTAGTAACTATGTAAATGGTTGAGTACCTAATCTAAGTGACTTAAGCATTCCTTAGCTAAAGTATGAGGAGGACATGAAAGGATGGTCTCTTCATGTCTTATCTTTGGATGTCTTGAGGATGACTCTAGTTAGGGAAGTTGGTTAATCTTGTTGACATAATCTAAACCTTAGGAAGTCTTAAGGACTATTTAGGTAATCTTGGAGAGGTCATTGTACTATGGACATATCTTCTTGATTTACTTAAGTAGGTCTTTTGATAGGCTTTGGAAGGAGAATGTCTTCTAATCTAAGTGTTGGTGTGTTTAGTGAGAATTATTCTATTTAAGATAGTCTATAGGATCTCTTGTGTGTGTGTGAAAGGGATTGTATGGGCGGTCGCTCCACACTTACTCAAGTGAACCTTGGAATTAACCTTTGGTAGAGGAATCTTACATAGATGGTTAATGTTGTTTTCTAAGTGTGTATGTGACTCATCGTAGGTAATCTTAAGGGTCGTTTAGGCACATCTAGAGAGGGTGTATGGGCGGTCTCTCTTTGTGTGACTTAAGTGAATCTTAGGATGACTTTAAGTGAGGGAATTACATGCTAGGAAGACTTAGGGTGAAGGTTTGGACTTCACTGTAACAATGAAGGGACTTCACTGTACAGTGAAGTGAGCTCACTGTAAAGTGGGTTCCTTTAAATGTTATCTTTGGTTTAATGTTATCTTATGTGTTTCTTAATTGATAAATGATGTTCTTATGTTTAAACTATGATTTCTAAATAAAAGATGAATATTTTCAATAAAGTCCGTTTTCATGATTTTTATGCATATAGCCATACTTAGTACATGTGGTTGTACTAATTCCATGCTTTATTTTCTATCTATAGTCGTTGGTAGGTAAGGAGCTTTGGAGAAGAAGACTTGGGCATTAGAAAAATCATCCGAGTAGAAGAGTTCAAGTATGTCCTCATTATTTCGAGGGCATATATGTCATTTTATGTTTCTTTTATGAAGTATTGTAATAAGACTATGTTAGTTCTATTTTCGTATTAAAGTACTCTTGTGTCTTAAGTTGATGAGATCGAGACTTAGTATTTCTATATGAAAGAGTTTTTAAGACTATTTTATGTTTTAGTGAAAAGTTTTAATTCCGCACTACTTTTCATTATGTATATGCGATGAAAGATATGAATGAGGCTTGTCTTAGAACTCTGAGAGTTCGACGACGCCGGTCGCAATCCAAGATTGCACCCTATCTTCTAGGGTATGGTCTCTGGTTGTGACAGTTATGGGAAGTGAGACAAGTCTCACTTGCACCTAAACAATTATGTCAAAGATACTCACATAAGAGGGTGTTAGAAACCGTGAGACAAGTCTCACTCACACCATGATGATAAGGTAAGATTTAAATTCACATTCATCAAGTAAAGAAAGGGATGACCAGTCATCCATTGAGCTAAGTATACCTCATACTAGAAGCGAGCTTCCATAATGTTTGAGTCAACTCTAAAAGTTGTAAAGTATAATAAATCTGAGCTAAGCACCGATAGACTAGCAATGAGCTTATGCCAGCATATTCAAGCCTCATGAGACGAGACTACCACCAAGGTGGATCAGGGTCTCCAAGGTCTCCTAGTCTTTGAACTATGTCGCCAGAATAGGTTACTAGCTAGTGGATGTGCCTAAGAAAGCTAGGGAGTATTCAGTTTCACTTTGGCCGGTGAACCACCTCTTTTGGGTGTAGGGAAGACACTGGATTTCATGTAAGCTCACATGATCTATGTCGGTTAAATGCTCAAGAAAGTATTCGGTTTCACTTTAGCCGGTGAACCACCTCTTTTCGGTGTGGGGAAGACACTGGATTTCATGTTAGCTCACATGATCTAAGTTAGTTAAATGCTCAACAAAGTATTCAGTTTCACTTTAGCCGGTGAACCACCTCTTTTCGGTGTGGGGAATACACGGGATTTCATGTTAGCTCACATGATCTATATCATCTAAATGCTAAAGATTTCTTTAAGAAAGTAAGTAAGAAAGAAAGTAGCATGTTCAAAGTGAACAACAGATCAAAGAAGAAGAAATGTAAGTTCAAAGTGAACTAAGTAAGCAAAGCATAAGAATATCAAATCATCAATGTTTGATAGGAATGAAGTTTTAACAATTATTGGTTTATGCTAACATTGGAGTATGAATATATGCCCCAACATCTATATATTATGCAAATAATCAAAGAATGGGCATAGCCAATAAAGATTGGATTGTAAAGACTTCATTCCCAACTTAACAAGAATGAAAAGAATAACTCATGAGTAGGGTTGCCAAATTATATCCTTAGTCTTTTGGATTACTTACTTGATTCATTATAGGTATGGGACTACAATGAATGATTGCACTCGTAAGTAAAACATAGGATCAAAGGAGATCATTGAACTACAAACAAGAAAGAAGAAAAGACTGTTCTGGGAAAGAGAGCTCTCGGCCTAAGAGGAGCAAAATTATTAACTTTTGCTTGAGTTGTTCTAAAATTATGTTCATGATTCCAAGGTCTTATGTTCATATAGAAAATGAGTTGTGTGCTTTAAATCCATGAAAATATGTCATATTCATAGCATGATTCATAAAATAACGAATTAGGAAAGTAAAGTGATTTCACTTTCCAGAAATGACATGTTGCTATAGGAAGAGCTTTCCTTGATCATGCATAGTCCTTATGTGTTTATGTGAATACACCCATACTAAGTACAAGTGTGTACTAATCCATATATAATTACTATTTTTATAGGTACAGGTCCTTGAGAAGACTGAATATTCGTTGAAGCAGTTTGGACTAGCATCTCCAAACTTTGGTAGGTCCTCTTGAGTTCAAGGATGTCTACACTTTATATTCTAGCTTTAGTACGTTAGACATAGCTAGTGGATGTTGTCCCTAGCATTTCATTTCAAACATTTGTTCAACCGTTTGTATTAAGGCCGGTTTGGCAAACTATTACTATTAATATGAATTCTTCATTTCAATTGTTTAATCTATTGGTAGATTGTTATTTAGTTTGAGCTATTAGTATATCACTCTTATGCAGAAATTATATGAAGTCTAAGTACACTTCAGTAAGTATTAAAAGGTTTTAAATTTTTTGCTAAAATTAACTGTATGATTGTGATGAAGCTAAGAAAAGGCTTGTCTGCGATCTTTGAGAGGTTAACGACGCCGGTATCATCTGGGGTCTAGGATCCGGATGTGACAATCTTGGTATCAGAGTATGAGGTTAAATTACCTAGGAACTAAGGCTTAAAACAACCATGTTGCGTAGTTTCTAGCTTATGGTTGTGAAATGCACCACAACCATGACTTAGAGACTTAGTGATGTTAAGAATGTTCCCTTCTTCTGCTCTTTATTGTGCTGTCTAGAGCTTTGACATTTTGTGTCATTCTAGCATCTACTTCCTTCTTGTGTGTGCGTGTAGAAAATGAACACAAGAAGAAACACAGGCAGGAGAGTTGGAGAAGCAGCTGATGGGGGACACCAAGCTCCTCCTCAAGCCCCAACTGCTGGAGTGCAAGTGCCTGTCAACACAGCTGCGTTGACGGATGGAGAAGTGAGGGCAACACTGGTTCAGATGGCCCAAGCCATCACTGTTCAGGAACAGGCTATCACAGCCTAGGCCACTAGAGAGGTTGCTCCGAGGGAGAACCCACATGCTAGCACCATGGATAGGAGACTGAGAGATTTCACCAGAATGAATCCTCCAGTCTACTTCGGGTCCAGAACCAATGAGGATCCCTAGGAGTTTGTGGACGAAGTCCACAAGATTCTCTGTTCTATGGGTGTTAATGAAGAGGAGAAGGCTGAGTTGGCTGCATACCAGCTCAAGGATGTGGCTCAGGTGTGGTACAAGATGTGGGGAGATAAACGAGCACCAGGAGAAGTCCCCATCACTTGGGACGTTCTCAAGATTGCATTCCTGGAGATGTTCTTTCCCAGGGAGCAGAGAGAGGCTAAGGTTGAGGAGTTCGTCAACTTACGTCAGAGAGGTATGTCAGTCAAGGAATACTCCTTGAAGTTTGTTCAACTTTCCAAATATGCTTCTTCCCTGGTGTCCAGTAGCAGGGATCAGATGAGCAGGTTTGTGGCTGGTGTATCGGAGGATTTGGAGGAGGAATGTCGGGCAGCCATGTTGCATGATAACATGGACCTTGCTAGGTTGATGGTACATACACAACAGGTGGAGGAGAGTCGTCGGAGGAAGAGAGGCCGAGAAGGCAAGAAGCCTTGGCCCTCGGATCAGGCTGGTTCTAGCACTGGTAGGAGTGCGTTTGGAGTCCAGTTAGGCCCAAGTTCAAGAAGGGGCACTAACACTCAGGTAATCCTACTCCTTCCAGGAACACTAATGCCAAAGGGGACAAGTCTTGCCCCAAGAAGGGCAATGATAGAAATGCCCAGCGTGACAGAAGGTCGTGTGGTAAGTGTGGCCGTTCGCATGGAGGTGAGTGCATGGTAGGTTCTAATGCCTGCTATGGGTGCGGCCAGAGTGGGTATATAATCAGGGACTGCCCACATGTGAGGAATCAGGCCAATGCAAATACTCAGCATCGGCCTAATACTACTGCTGCAGCGGAGACTTCCAAGAGGAACATGCTCTATGCTTTGAAAGGAAGAGAGGATCAGGAGAAGTCCGCTGATGTTGTCACTGGTAACTTGCTTGTCTTTTCTTTTTTCCTGTGTATGCATTGTTAGATCCAGGATCTACCTTGTCTTTTGTTACTCCTTTAGTAGCTAGTAAATTTGACTTGCTTCCTGAGATCTTGCATGAACCTTTTCTAGTTAGTACTCCCATAGGAGACAACATTAGGGCCGAAAGAGTATATAGAGATTGCCCAATAACTATTCTTGATAGAGTTACATATGCTGACCTGATAGAATTAACCATGATTGATTTTGATATAATTTTGGGTATGGATTGGCTCCATAAATGCTATGCTACCATAGACTGTCGAAACAGGGCAGTAAGGTTTCAGTTTCCTAATGAGATAGAGCTGAAATGGGAAAGGCGTGGTTCAAATCGAACAGGCCAAATAATTTCCCATCTTAAAGCCAATAAGATGTTATCTAAGGGGTATTTATGCCACTTAGTCCGAGTCAATGACTTAGAACATGAAGTTCCTTCCATAGACTCTGTGTCCATAGTGAATGAGTTTCAAGATGTCTTTCTGGAGGATTTACCAGGAATCCCTCCTGAACACAAAATTGACTTTGGTGTTGACTTAGATCCCAACACCAAACCAATTTCCATTCTTCATTATAGAATGGCTCCAGCTGAACTCAAAGAGTTGAAGTTGCAGTTAAAAGATCTACTTGATAAGGGCTTCATCCAGCCGAGCATATCCCCATGGGTGCTCCAGTGTTGTTCGTTAAGAAACAGGATGGAACTCTTAGAATGTGTATCGATTGTCGGCAACTCAACAAAGTCACTATAAAGAACAAATACCCGCTTCCCAGAATTGATGATCTATTTGATCAGCTCCAAGGTTCAAGTTTCTTTTCTAAAATAGATCTTAGGTCAGGGTATCACCAGCTTAGAGTGAGACAAGAGGACGTTCCTAAGACTACCTTTCATACTAGGTATGGTCATTACGAGTTTCTTGTTATGTAATTTGGTCTCACTAATGCACCAGCCACGTTTATGGACCTTATGAATAGAGTTTTCCGTGAATACCTTGATTCTTTTGTCATAGTATTCATAGATGACATCCTCATATACTCTAAGACTAGAGAAAAGCATGAACAACATTTGAGAATGACATTGCAAGTATTCAAGGAACATCAGCTGTATGCAAAATTCAGCAAATGTGAGTTTTGTCTAAGATCAGTGACCTTCCTTGGTCACGTTATGTTCGACCAGGGTGTAGAGGTTGATCCAAAAAAGATTGAGTCAGTAAAGAACTGGCTCAGACCCCTCACTACTATAGATATTCGAAGTTTCTTGGGTTTGGCTAATTATTATAGCAGGTTTGTTGAGGGCTTTTCCGTAATTGCTTCTCCATTGACAGCTTTAACAAAGAAGAAGGCGAAGTTTGAGTGGTCTGAAACTTATGAACAGAGCTTCCAAGACCTCAAAGACCGACTCACTTCAGCCCCAGTTCTCACGTTGCCGAGGAGTGGTGAAGGGTATTTGGTGTACTGTGATGCTTTCCGAGTAGGTTTGGGATGTGTTCTTATGCAGGATGACAAGGTGATTGCATATGCATCAAGACAGTTGAAAGTCCACAAGAAGAATTACCCTACCCATGATCTTGAGTTAGCTGCTGTGGTATTTGCGTTGAAACTTTGGAGACATTACTTATATGGTGTACATATTGATGTATTTACTGACCATAAAAGTCTTCAATATGTTTTTACACAGAGAGAATTGAATCTTTGTCAGAGAAGATGGCTAGAGCTGCTTAAGGATTATGACATGAGTGTCCACTATCACCCAGGTAAGGCCAATGTAGTGGCCGATGCTTTGAGCCGATTGAGCATGGGCAGTGTGTCTCATATCGATGATGAGAAGAAGGAGTTGGTTAAAGAGGTACACCAATTGGCTAGGTTAGGTGTACGACTGGTAGATACACCAAGTGGGGGTGTTTCAGTTCATTCCAGTTCTGAATCCTCATTTGTTGTAGATGTTAAAGTTAAGCAGCATCTCAACCCAGTACTCATGGAGTCGAAAGATTTAGTGTTGAGTAAGCTGAATGAATCATTCTCCCCGGGGGCGATGTTGTGCTTAGATACCAGGGTAGATTGTGCGTGCCAAATATTGATGATCTGAGACCTAATATTATTGCAGAGGCTCATAGCTCCAGGTATTCCATTCATCCAGGTTCCATTAAGATGTATCATGATCTCAAGGAGATCTATTGGTGGGAAGGTATGAAGCGAGATATTTCTAAGTTTGTGGAGGAGTTTCCCAATTGCCAATAGGTTAAGGCCAAACATCTTAAGCCTGGAGGTCTTACCCAGTCGATTGAGATTCCATCATGGAAGTGGGAGGCTATTACTATGGACTTTGTGGTTGGTTTGCCCAAGACCAGGAAACTGCATGACTCCATTTGGGTCATTGTTGACAGGATGACTAAGTCTGCTCACTTCATTCCTGTGAGGTCCACTTACAGAGCCAAAGATTATGCAAAGCTATATATTGATGAGATAGTGAGGTGGAATGGGATCCCTTTATCTATCATTTTGGATACGGGAGCCCAGTTCACTTCTCACTTTTGGAGAACTTTCCAAAAGAGCTTGGGTACACAGGTCAAACTCAGCATTGCTTTTCACTCTCAGACGTATGGACAAGCAAAGCGTACCATTCAGACCCTTGAAGACATGTTTAGAGCATGTGTTATTGACTTCAAGGGGAGTTGGGATGATCACTTGCCATTGATTGAGTTCTCTTATAATAATAGCTACCATTCTAGTATTTGGGATGGCACCTTTTGAAGCACTGTATGGTAGGAGATGTAGGTCCCCAGTTGGGTGGTTTGAAGTAGGAGAGTTTGCCATCCTTGGACCTGAGATCATACATGAGGCTATGGAAAAGGTGAGAATGATCAGGGATAGATTGGCTACTGCTTACAGTCGTCAAAATTCCTATGCTAATAATAGGAAGAGAGCTCTTGAATTCGAGGTAGGTGATCAAGTCTATCTGAAGATATCACCCATGAAAGGGGTGATGAGGTTTGGTAAGAAAGGAAAGTTGAGTCCGAGGTATATAGGTCCTTATGAGATCTTACAACGAGTAGGAAATGATGCCTATGAACTGAAGTTACCGAATGACTTGGTTTCTGTTCATCAAGTGTTTCACGTTTCGATGTTTATAAAGTGTCTAGGTGATCCAGCATCCATCCTGCCTGTTGAGGGGTTAGGAGTCAATGAAAACCTTTCTTATGAAGAGGTTCTAGTTGAAATTTTTGATCGCTAAGTGAAGCGGCTGAGGAACAAGAAGGTTGCCATCGTAAAGGTGTTATGGAGGAACCACCTTGTTGAGGGAGCAACATGGGAGGTCGAGGCCGATATGATATCCCGTTACCCTCACTTATTCAGTTCTTGAAGTTAGACATACTTTTCATAAGTCTGATTTTGTTTCGGAAACTCTAAATTTTAGTGCATTAGTCGGTTTTGGTGTTTTAAGTCCATAACTGTGTGTTTTATACTTGCACTATATGAGTTAATATGAGTTCATTCTTGCATTCATGTTGCTGTTTTTGTATAGCGTTGACATGATTTTTATGTTGCATGAGTTGTGATGTGCATTGAGTTAAATTAAGATTGAGAAGGAAGTTCCTCAATCTCAGATATAAAGCTTTAGATAAGCTTTGAGTAATGTGCATCATCTAGAGTAAGTTGTGAATTAGATATTCACAAAGAGTAAATTTTCAAGTATGTTGATGTGTTTTTCGAAAATACCCTCTTTGATTTAAAATGATGTGTAGTGTCATTCGGGGAGGAATGTTCCTAAGGGCGGGATAATGTAACATTCCAGAAAATGTACTTGTCTAGTGAAGAGTCTGTTAGATTTTAAGAATATGTATTGGGGTACATAGGCATCCCAATGCCCAATATTAAGTAATATTTGGCATGTTAGAAAATATTGGCTTAAGGGTGTTAGACAAATTTCTATGTGTTAACAATAACTTAAACCAAGCTTGTTTAGGAATTGTACCTGCAATGAAGACCCTAAGCTAAACTTTTTATTTTCATCGCTTACACACATTAGATACTAGGCATCCAAGTGTCAAGCCTAGGTACCATAGCACATAATCATTTAAAATGATCATGTAGATTAAGCAATGCCCAAGGACATAGTGAGGATCCTTGGACAAGAAGTGAACTTTCCAGAATGCACGGTTAGGAAAGTGCACGGCAACACATGTTCAAGCACATGTGCTATAGGCCCAACCGATTCGGTTAGGGCGGTTGGGGGACAGGCACACGTCGGGTCAAGACACGTGGGGCCGAGCTTCCTAACCAGTCCTAGGCTCTAACTAACTTAACTAACTAGCTAACTAACCTAGGACTAACTAAAATTAACTAACTAGTTCACCCGACAATCTAAGACCTAACCGGGTGACACTAGCCGAGTAACTAACTAAAGAAACATCCTAGTACCTAACCTAGGATGGTCCAAAAGGGTTGGTTATGGTCCTAGTGACTTAGGGGTACTTTAGTAATTACCCTAGGTCACTTAATTAATTAAATTAGCAACTTAATAAATTAATTTCAATTCATGGTCAAACCAAGACCCTTAGCAATTTTAATAATTTGGCTAAGTCAAATGCTCTCCTGTTTTTAGTCAACTTAGGAGGGGCGTTTTGGTAATTAACTAATTGATTTATTTAATTAAGTTATTTAGCCTAAGTTGAATTAGTCAATATTCAGTTCCTAAGACTAAGACTCACGTTTAACCATTAGAAAACCTACGACTGAAAAACAGTGAACAAAGTAAGAAAAACCTTAGGCGATTTCAAGGCAGTTCTTCAAGGTTTTTTTTGTAAAGAACAGGGTGATCATCGTAGATTCAATTCTACAGTAAGGTATGGGTTTTCTCTCTTGGATTCCTTTCCCCAGGAGTCTTTTCAATCGTATTGACTTCAAGAAAACAGAAAGTAGGGTTGTTCCCAATGAAATTGTCGAATGTTAATCTCCCTAGTTCTCCCTATTTCTGATTCTAGTAGTATGTATAATACAAATCTCAAGAATGTTGTTGGTATGTGGTGCTAACTGATCATTATGTGTATGTTTCTGTGATTTATAATGTCGAATGAGACCTATATGTTAGTTCCGTATGATTAGGGTATTATTTACATGAGATAATAAATGTTGTAATGCCTAATTGTGTTCGAGAAGATGGAATTGTTCTTAAAGGCTAATCAAAGGTTAAAAGTTGGCTTGCTTAACATGATAAGATTACTATAGTATATACATGAAGTTAATTGACTTGGCTAGTGATAATATCAAAGTTTGATTTATGCCAATAAATTGACTAGCAATATTATTTCCAAAATATATAATAGAATTGACCAATGACTAATTCATACCAATCTTATATGGCCAATGTATTTTAATGCCAAATACATGTTAAAGAATGAGATTTGACAAGATGTAACTCAATGAACTCATAACCAAGGTTATGCCAATGATTGGGACAAGTCCCAACATACCCTATCTAAATACACATTGCGAACATAGTAGCACATTGAATAATGTCCTTACAACTTTCATAAAGAATGGTACAAGGCTACCAAATAACGTTGAACAAGATAATGTGAGTAATGAAATAACTAAAATCTTATGAGTTATGTAATTAACCGAGAATGGGGTGATAAAGGAAGTGAGACAAGACTCACTTGCACCTAAACAATTATGTCAAAGATACTCACATAAGAGGGTGTTAGATACCGTGAGACAAGTCTCACTCACACCATGTTGAGAAGGTAGGATTTAAATTCACATTCATCAAGTAAATAAAGGGATGACCAGTCATCCATTGAGCTAAGTATACCTCATACTAGAAGCGAGCTTCCATAATGTTTGAGTCAACTCTAAAATTTTTAAGTATAATAAATCTGAGATAAGTACCGATAGAATAGCAATGAGCTTGCAGCACATGTAAGCCTCATGAGACGAGACTACCACCAAGGTGGATCAGGGTCTCCAAGGTCTCCTAGTCTTTGAACTATGTTGCCATCATAGGTTACTAGCTAGTGGATCCACCTAAGAAAGCTAGAGAGTATTCGGTTTCACTTTGGCCGGTGAACCACCTCTTTTCGGTATGGGGAAGACACTGGATTTCATGTTAGCTCGCATGATCTATGTCGGTTAAATGATCAAGAAAGTATTCGGTTTAACTTTAGCCGGTGAACCACCTCTTTTCGGTGTGGGGAAGACACTAGATTTCATGTTAGCTCACATGACCTAAGTCAGTTAAATTCTCAAGAAAGTATTCAGTTTCACTTTAGCCAGTGAACCACCTCTTTTCGGTGTGGGGAAGACACTAGATTTCATGTTAGCTCACATGATCTATATCAGCTAAATGCTAAAGATTTCTTTAAGAAAGTAAGAAAGAAAGAAAGTAGCATGTTCAAAGTGAATAACAGATCAAAGAAGAAGAAATGTAAGTTCAAAGTGAACTAAGTAAGCAAAGCTTAAGAATATCAAATCATCAATGTTTGATAGGAATGAAGTTTTAACAGTTATTGGTTTATGCTAATATTGGAGTATGAATATATACCCCAACGTCTATATATTATGTAAATAATTAAAGAATGGGCATAGCCAATAAATATTGGCTTATAAAGACTTCATGCCCAACTTAACAAGAATGAAAAGAATAACTCATGAGTAGGGTAGCCAAATTATTTCCTTAGTATTTTGGATTACTTACTTGATTCATTGTAGGTATGGGACTACAAAGAATCATTGCACTCGTAAGTAAAACATAGGATCAAAGGAGATCATTGAACTACACAACAAGAAAGAAGAAAAGACTAAAAAATAAACTAAGGCTGGGAAAGAGAGCTCTCGGCCTAAGAGGAGCAAAATTATTAACTTTTGCTTGAGTTGTTCTAAAATTACGTTCATGATTCCAAGGTCTTATGTTCATATAGAAAATGAGTTGTGTGCTTTAAATGCATGAAAATATGTCATATTCATAGCATGATTCATAAAATAACGAATTAGGAAAGTGAAGTGATTTCACTTTCCTGAAATGACATGTTTCTATAGGAAGAGCTTTCCTTTATCATGCATAGTCCTTATGTGTTTATGTGAATACACCCATACTTAGTACAAGTGTGTACTAACCCATATACAATTACTATTTTTATAGGTGCAGGTCCTTGAGAAGACTGAAGATTCGTTGAAGCGATTTGGACTAGTACCTCAAGACTTTGGTAGGTCCTCTTGAGTTCGAGGATGTCTACACTTAATATTCTAGATTTAGTATGTTAGACATAGCTAGTGGATGTTGTCCCTAGCGTTTCATTTCAAATATTTGCTCAAACGTTTGTATTAAGGCCGGTTTGGCAAACTATTACTATTAATATGAATTCTTCATTTCAATTGTTCAATCTATTGGTAGATGGTTGTTTAGTTTGAGCTATTAGTATATCACTCTTATGCAAAAATTATATGAAGTCTAAGTACACTTCAGTAAGTATTAAAATTTTTTAAATTTTCCGCTAAATTTAACGTATGATTTTGATGAAAGCTAAGAAAATGTTTGTCTGCGAACTTTGAGAGGTTAAAGACGTCGGTCTCATCTGGGGTCTAGGATCCGGGTGTGACAAAGGCCCTATGATGGAGTTACTTCTAAGGGTAAGTTTGAAATCCAAGACAAACAAAAGTTTAATAAGAGATTCTCCAACCAATTTCCTTCTAATTTCCCAAAGGCTAACAAGGATAGGGTGTCTAACCCTAAGCCTCAAGGAGGAAAGGTTGATGGTGCATCTAATGAGATCCCTCATTCTGCCAAATGTGGCAAGAGGCACTTGGGTAAATGTTTAATGGGTTCGAGTAATTGCTTTGGTTGTGGAAAGAGTGGCCACATGATTAAAGATTTTCCCATGGCCTAGACTCAAGGAAAGGAGAGTAACCAATCTCAAGCAAGTGGCCCAAATTCCGAAGCTTCTAAGAAGAACCACTTCTATGCTCTCCAGTCTAGGGGTGATCAAGAGGGTTCTACGTATGTTGTTACCGGTATGTTGCAAGTATTTTCAATTAATGTTTATGAATTGCTTGATCTAGGTGCCATTTTGTCATTTCTTACTATTTTAGTGGCTATAAAGTTTGATGTGCTCTCGATGTCTTAGTTGAACCTTTTCCATTTCTACCCCGGTGGGTGACTCCGTTGTTGCTAAAAGAGTCTATAGTAGTTGTCCTATACTATTGTCCAATAGAGTTACATTAGTTGATTTGATAGAATTTGATATGTTGGACTTTAATGTCATACTGGGGATGGATTGGTTACATGCTTGTTTTGCTCCAATTGATTGTAGAACAAGGGTAGTTAAATTCCAATTTACTAATGAACCCATCTTAGAATGGAAGGGGGAAAACTCAATCCCTAGAGGTCGAATCATTTCATGTCTAAAATCTTGTAAGATGATTTCTAAGAGACATCTCTATCATATTGTGAGGGTCAAGGACCTTGGGTTCGAGGCTCCTCCTTTAGAGTTTGTCCCCGTAGTGAAGGATTTTCTGAAAGCTTCCCCGATGAATTACCCCAAATTCCTCCCTAATGGGAAATAGATTTTGGCATAAATTTGATACCCGATACAAAACCCATTTCAATTCTTCCTTACCGGATGGCTCCGGCCGAGTTGAAACAATTGAAGGCTCAACTCAAGGATTTGCTAGATAACGGTTTTATACTACCAATCATATACCCATGAAAAAGAAAAATGGGTCTTTTAGAATGTGTATTGACTACCGATAATTGAACAAGGTCACTATAAAGAATAAGTATACTCTTCCAAGGATTCATGATTTATTTGATCAACTCCAAGGTGCGAGTTACTTTTCAAAAAACAATTTGAGGTCGCGTTATCACTAACTTAGGGTGAGAGGTGTTGACATTCCTAAGATGGCTTTCCAAATTAGGTACGGTCATTATGAGTTCCTAGTCATGTCTTTTGGTCTAACTAATGCTCGACGACTTTTATGGACCTTATGAATAGAGTATTCCATAATTATCTTGATTCATTTGTAATTGTCTTTATTGATGATACCTTGGTATATTCTAAAAGTGAGGATGAACACATGGGTCATTTGAGCATAGTATTGCAAGTCCTCAAGGAACATCAACGTTTTCCTAAATATAGTAAGTGTGAATTTTGGTTGAGAGTGGTTGCTTTTCTTGGTCACATTGTTTCAAGTGAGGGTATAGAGGTCAATCCGAAGATAACGAAGGCGGTTAAGAATTGGCCTAGACCTTTGACTCCAACCACTATTCGAAGTTTCTTGGGTTTAGCCGGGTATTATAGGAGATTTGTCGAAGGGTATGCATCTACCACTTATCCTTTGACAACCTTAACCCAAAAGAAAGTTAAGTTTGAGTGGTCGGAAGCTTGTGAAAGAGGTTTCAAGAATTGAAAGATAAACTTACCTTCGCGCCGGTTTTGACCTTACCAGAGGGTATCAAAGGGTTTGTGGTGTATTGTGACGCTTCTCGAGTATGTTTTGGTCGTGTACTCATGCAACATGGTAAGGTGATAGCATATGCCTTTAGACAACTCAAGGAGCATGAGAAGAACTATCCAACTCATGATCTTGAATTGGCCGCCGTAGTGTTTGTTTTGAAGATATGGAGACACTATCTGTATGGGGTGAACATGGATGTGTTCACCAACCATAAGAGTCTTCAATATGTGTTCACTCAAAATGAGTTAAATCTCCAACAAAGAAGATGGTTATAACTCTTAAAGAACTATGATATGAGTGTCCTATACCACCCCGGAAAAGCCAATATGGTTGCGGATGCGTTAAGTTGAATGTCTATGGGTAGTGTAGCTCATGTTGAAGATGGTAAGAAAGAGTTAGTGAAAGATGTGAATATATTGGCCCGGTTGGGTGTCCGGTTAGAAGATTCTCCACAAGGGGGTTTCATGTTTCATCATAACCCCGAGTCATCTTTAGTGGTTGAGGTGAAGTCTAAGCAACATCTTGATCCTCTATTGATGGAGTTGAATGAATCAGTACTTAGTAAGCTTTGTGTTTAGGTTCTAAGGTAAATTGTGTGTGTTCGATGTGGATGACTTAAGGAGATAAATTATGGAAGAGGCTCATATTTATCGATATTACATTCATCTGGGTTCCACCAAGATGTATCGTGATCTACAAGAGGTCTATTGGTTGAATGGTTTGAAGAAGGATATAGTGGAGTTTGTGGTCAAATGTCCTAATTGTCAACAAGTCAAGGCCGAACATCAATGTAACACTCCGGAAGTTCCATGACTTAGTCTAAAGCCTCAATTGATGAACTAAGCCTCAAAATAGTGTTTCTAAGACTAAATTAATGTATTCAATCTAATTAGGAAGTGTTAGAATCAAAACATCAAGAAACGACAAAGACGTCCGGAGACTAGTGAATTGAGATAATGTGCCTTGGTGTGTTTCAAGTGTTTTTAAGAGTCGGAATTAAGTCAAATTTGGTAAAAAGGTTCAAAATATATGTGTGGTTAGGGTCGAAACGTCTAGGTACGACTCCCCAAGGACCACCCTAAGGGTCCTTGAAGATGACCCTAACATTTGACCCTAAAAGCTGCCATTTGACAGTGGCTATTGAAGAACCAAAGGACGAGCCGTCGATGGAGCTCGTTGTTTAATACCTAGACATTTTATAAAATGGATCTAAAATAGGTCTCTGATCCAAACCACCGATGACTAGGACGGTCCGTGGTTTGATCGACGCCCCGTCGATGGGGAGTCATAGTTTGGGGTTGGACTTCGCTGTCCAATTTTGGTTAAGTGTGGGATAATTGGTTAATTAGTTAATTAATTAATTAAGGGTTAAATAATGGTTATTAAGTTTTTTTAGGACTATAAAAGAGTTATACTTCATTAAACTAACTCAACACTTCATTATTTCCCAAACCCAATTCATTCCCACTTCTCTCTACTTTCTCTCTATATTCCAAAGACCCTCCATTGAAGACCAAGGTTCAAGCTTCTCTAAGGCTTCAAGACTCAAGATTTATTCCATCAATCTTCAAGGATTGTTGAGGTATGGAAGCTATTCACTCTTGGGATCTCTTTCCCTAAGAGGCTCTGCAAAATTCGTTCCAAAGATGTCTAAAATCACGGTTTTCATCCAATTTCGTGAATTGTCTTTCAAATTCATTTAATGTTGTATTGTGTTGGTTTATATTGATAGTTTATGATTTATTAATGGTGAATTTCTGTTGTTCATAGTATTTTACCTAGTTTCTCTAAAAGATCCATGAATGAACCCTTTTCCTAATACCCTAGCTATGAATTGGACTTGTAGATGATTAGGGTTGTTGGAATTGAATATGTTATTGCTTAATTCACTATTATATGATGATGGTGATTGGATTATTGGATGAATGTGATAGAATTGAGGGTAAGATCTTGAAGGAGATTCTTAGAAGACATTGGTAAGACTTTGAGATTTATGATTTCTCTACTTCAATTATGTTGGTCTAATTCTTGATGATGATCTTCTATTGAAGTATGATTATGTGAATAGAATAGGAAGATGATGATATGATGAATATGATGGCATGTTATGAATATGTTGAATGTGAGATCATGGTAAGGGTATGATAATGCAAGGTTGAAAGTGATTCTCTTGTGTGCCTATTATTATGACTATGATGTGTTACGGATCTCACTAATGTTGGGTTGTGATGAAAGGAAGTTCCCATTCTAAACCTAAATAGCTATGATCATGATTATACAAGCGGTTAGTATCAAAAAGGGACTTTAGTTTAGCACCGAGCGAACTAGATATGAGAGGTATCCCTTCCCAAGAGGGAAGGTAGGTTCAGTGATGTTCTCATGAGATAGAGACTACCATGCAATGTACATACATGAGTTTCTAGTAATTCTCCTAGTTCCTTAACTATGTTGCCTCCATAGGAATACTATCTAGTGAATCCACCTAGAATTCTATATTCATGTTTTGGTTCTACCTTGGCAAGTAGAGCACGTTCTTTCGGTGTAGGGTTTCATGACACCAGATTTCATGTTTAGCTCACATGATCTAATGTCAGTTAAGGCGATTGTTCCTGAAAGTAAACTGAATGAATGAAAGTAATAAAGATGGACATTAACTAGGGTGACTTAAGGGGTACTACTTAGTATTGGTAAGGGTTAAGGGACTTTACCTATGCATTGCACAAGTTGTCCTTGAGGGGAGTCCTAGGAGGTTGTTCTTATGCACTTATGTTATAATGAAATGTACGAAGTTGGTTCTATATGATGTTGCTCTTATATGATATTGGTTTCATTTGATGAACATGATATTTGTCTAAAAGTTCTATATATAATGATGACTATACATGATATTATGTTATATGAGGCAAGACATTACTTATGATCTCTTTTCTAGTTTTCTTGATTACGTGGGGTTATGGGGATTCACATGAGTATTGCACTTGTAGTCTTGGGATGGGATTGTTGGTAAGGTCTTGTATGTTTTGTTGATATTAACTATTGAACATGAAATGTTAATATGACTCTATTATGATGATATTCTTATATATATATATATGAACATGTATTAGTGTTGGTGTGATAATTGTCTTGTATATGCTCTTGTGTGTGCATAAAGCTTTCAAATGACTTAGCATATTTCTAAATAAATGGTCCCTTTTGTGCATGTCTTCAAAGGTTTTAATTGCATATGTTTCCATACTTAGTACATGTGGTTAGTACTAACCCAATTTTTTTATATTTCTACAAATATGTAGGTTTGGGCTGTTGAGCTGCTTAGAGGCCATTTGCAAGAAGACTTGGACTTTTCCCCAAGTTGTTGGTGAGTCCTCAAGTTCTGAGGATGGTTCCACTTATCTAGCTTTAGTGGTATTGTCTATGTCTAAGACATTTGTTCTTTCCTTATATTGAGACTTTTTTGTAAGACTATATGTGGCAATATTGTACTAGTGTAACGGCTATGCCCAAACTTTGTAATTCTCATTACATAGTATATGTGATACAATATTAGACTTAAATAAATTAACTATGCTAAATGAGAAGTCTATGTACACTTCATAAGCGAGAAGTCTACGTAAACTCCATATATGATAAGTTAGAAGTCTAAGTATACTTAATATGTAGAAGTTATAAATTTTCTGCATTTTCTCTACCTATGATATGCCATGATGTATGCTAAAGGCTAGTATAAGGCCTCTATGATGACCAAGACGCTGGTTACATCTAGGGGGTGCTCCCCGATCGTGACAATCAAAGACTGGGAGGGTTAACTCAAGAGATAGATATTCCTACTTGTAAGTGGGAAGATGTTAATATGGACTTCGTTGTAGGTTTGCCTTGTACCCGGAGACAAAATGACTCAATATGGGTTATTGTGGATAGATTGACAAAATCTGCCCATTCTATCCCCGTCAAAAATACTTATTCGGCGTAGGAATACACTAAGTTGTATATTAGTGAGATTGTGAGTTTGCATGGGGTTCCCTTGTCTATCCTCTCGGATAGGGGTCCCCAATTCATTTCTAGATTTTTGAAGGCTTTCCAAAGTGGGTTAGGTACTAAGGTGAAACTAAGTACCGCATTTCATGCACAAACTGATGGTTTGGCGGAACGAACCATCCAAACCTTAGAAGACATGTTGAGGGCATGTGTTATTGACTTCAAGGGTAGTTGGGATGAACATCTACCATTGATTGAATTTGCCTACAATAATAACTATCATTCAAGTATCACCATGACACCCTTTGAGGCCCTTTATAGGAGGAGGTGTAGATCTCCAATTGGGTGGTGTCACATCCGGCAATACCCCCTAGACGTAACTAGGCGTCGTCTTCATCTTTGAGGACTAAGACTAGCCTCTTAGCTTACATCATTACATTCATAGGTCAAATTTAGCAAAAAAATTAAAACTTTTCATTACTTCTAATTGGAGGTTTACATAGACCTCTACATACACATAGTATATATATATATATATATCGAGTATACATAGACCCTTCGTATAAGAAAATTACTTAGTCTTCTACTTTTATTGCACATAAATATATAAAATAAAACATAGTATGAAAATAGTCGTCTCATCTCATAACCATCTAATAAGAGTATATCAAATTGGGCCTAGTCCATACATCAATACAATGAGACCACATATAGGTCATACAATGTTTAGTACTCAAATGAAAGGAAAGAAACATAAGAGTCTTAATATTAAAACAACTTCATAGCTTGATATTGGCATTGCCCTCGGAAAGTGAGGACCTACCCAACTTGGATGATCAACAATTCCAAGTCTTCTTCAAAGTCGTCTCCAAAAGCCCTTCAACGACCGGAACCTAAAATGTTGGGGAAAAGGAAGAAATGGGGTAAGTACACCACTTGTACTAAGTATGAGACCATATGCACACATGCTTTGAAAACAAGCTAAGAAAAGGGACATTTCAATAAGTATTCACTTTTCCTTAAAAACCTAAAACCTTTATGCACATTCAACAAGACCACACCAACCAATAGGACATGTTCATTAGGTCATAGGCATGTAAATCACAAGAACAACAACATCAAGTCTAGTCAAGTCAACATGCATATCACAATATTGAATACATAGTCAAGTAACTCTACCATCAAGTCATAATAGCAACAAGCATGAATAAGAGTACATTTCATCATAACCAAATCAAGACACTCACCCATGAACCCCTATAAAGTCAACAAGTGCAATGACCAAGTAAAGCCCCATAACCTTATTCAATCAAGTAACCCAACAAGAATCATGAATAACATTCTACTTCACATAGCATAGCATAGCATTTAGGAGTACATATCATCTTACTTTAACAATATAGACCAACACATATTTATAAGTAAAGCTAATCAACATATAGTATCAACCAGGTGCAAGTTCATAATATACATATCATATATCATCATAAGCATATTCATATATAAGAACATCCTCCTAAGACTCCTCTCAAGGCTAACTAGTGCAATGTTTAGGTAGAGTCCCATACCCCTACCTAGACTAAGCTAGACCCCTTAGATTATCTTAGTTAGTGTTCATTCCTTTAGTTCATTTTACCTTTTGGGAATATTTTTCCCTAACCGACATAGAACACATGAGATAATGTGGAATCCGGTGTCATGGATCCCTACAGCGAAAGAAGGTCAACTACTTGCCAAGGTAGTACCAAAACATGAACATAGCAACAACGTGGATCCACTAGCTAGTATTCCTATGGGGGCAACATAGTTCAAGAACTAGGAGATATAGGGTACCCTCTTTATGCTAAATGCATTGTAGTCTCCAATCTCAAGAGTAAATTAGTGATCCTACCTTCCCTATGTGGTAAGGGACACTCCTCACTCTAGTTTACTCGGTGCTAAGCTAGAGTCCCTTTAGAAATGTCTTTAATATCTTTATTAATCATCATAACTTATTGTAGGTCATAGGGCCTAACCCTTGTACAAACATCATCATCATCATATCTCAATAAGAATTGCATGAGTATTGTCCTTTCATTACAATTTATACAGGTGAGGTTAGCACATTAACATTTTCATATCATGATAAGGCACATTGGTAAATCATTGACCATCCTATTCACCATCCTTATAACATTTACATATTAAGCCAACACCTCACAAATCATAGTCAAGACATTTCAATTCAACATCATACCACCCTATCAATCCTAATACAAGGCAAACTCCAATACAACATCATGACTTAATCACAATTAACCATAATTTGAAGTAAAGGATAAGGATCATAAGACTTACCAAGTCTCCTTCATAGTTCATTATCAAGGTCTTACCATCAACCCTTAACTCAACCCAATTAGGGTGTAGTTTCATCATAAAACAATTACCAACATAATAACAAGGCTAATTGAATCACTACATCACAATTCACCACTAGTTCATAACTTAAGATAAAATACTTAGGTCAATTCACAACGTACTTCATAACCTAGATCACTTATCAAGAGCTAGCATGAAAGAACTATAAATCACCCTAATTCATTCATGATTGGTATAACAACATCATCTAGTAGTAATTCAACCAATAACCAAGTCAATTGAACCAATATAACCTAATTCATATCAATATCATAACCTAGGGTTAAGGGGTAAAGGTCATCTTCTACAAACTAGACCAAACCATCAAGATATATCATAATTAAGTTAGAATACATGTTAATCTATTCATAATATCCAAAAGAAATCATAAACAAATCAATTCATAACATCAATTTTGAGATTGGATGAAACCCACTTGAAAACTCAACTTTTGAAATCAATTTGATGGAACCCTTTGAGGAAAGAGGTCTCAAAGGTGAATTAGATCCCATACCTTACTAATAGATGAAGATTTATGGTGAAAATTGACTCTTTTCATCCCTTAAACACTACCCTAGCTTGGTATTCAATGGAGTTCTTCACTAGAGAGAGAAATAAGAGAGAAGGAAGAGAGTTTGGGTTTGTTAGTTATGAGAGTTTAGTTAGTCTTAATTAGGTTAGGAATTTATATAGGGTGTTAACTAAGTTAATTAGACCTCCCTAATCCCCCAACTAATTAACTAACCCTTTAGTTAATTAATTGTAACTAACTTAAAACGTGCAGGGAAAACAGGCCTTACAAACGACTCCATGATTGACGGATCGTGGGTCAATCGACGGCTAGCCCCCCTTCCGTGTTGCACATCCGTAGGTAAGTTCAGAGACTGGTTCAAATGGACCATTAGCAAAAATGGCTAAGTGTTAGTCTATGGATGTCATCGACACCGCGTCGATCCACACACGCCTCGTCGATTCACTTGTGGGTGCACACTGCCCAGGCAATCTTTGACCCCAAAATGTAAGGGTCCTCCTCAAGGGACCTTAGTTGGTCCTTGGGGAGTCGTACCGGGACATTTCGACCATAAATCAACATAAATACATGTTAGACACCCTTCCACCAAATTTTATGAATTTACGACTCCTAAAAGCTAGTCAAATAGGCTAAGGCATGCTAGTACCTCCTTGAACTAGTTTCAGGACATCATGAACGTTTTAGTTTTTAGACTTCCTAAATTACTTTATTCATTGAAATAGACCTTAAAACAGTGTCTAAACCTTATAAACATATGTTAGGCTCTAGAACACGTTTTGGATTTTCGAAGTGTTATATTATCCCCCCTTAGGAACATTTGTCCCCGAATAACACTAAAAATCTTTTGAAGGAAGGAATAGACTGTCACACTCGGAGAGCATACCCTAGATGAGACCGGCGTCGGCGTCCTCTTGGAAGACTCAGACAAGCCCTTAGCATTCATCATAACACGTGATCAGTAAAAAATTGTGGAAAATTAAAACTTTTACATTCTACTTGAAGTACATTTAGACTTCATACTTAACATCCATAAGACATACGATATTCTAAAAATATCTCTCACATATAGAAAATCATCTAAAGAGTGCAAATCTAGACTTAGCCAATATCTATAATCAATTTGCCATATAGGCCTTAATACAAAAGAATCCAAAGAAACATAATGGAAATAGGATATTCCTAAAACTACTAAAATCTGTATAAGCTAGAACATTGAAAGGATAGCATCCCCGAACATGAGGACCTATCAAGACTTGGAGAAAGAGTTCCAAGCTTCTTCTAATAGACCTCCTTAAACTTTAATGGCCAGAACCTACAGTTGTAGTAATATAAAGTAATGGGGTTAGTACGCCACATGTACTAAGTATGGGTATATGCACATAATATGTAAGGACATGCATGAAAAAGGATCATTTATCGTTTCTTTAGAAAGCATGCTAAGTCATGTGAATGTCTTCAATGCACATACCATATAACATATACAAGTTAAGGATTCCATCAACTTAAAGCATGATCATAATCAAAGACATATTATTATAGAGTCATGTTAACATTTCATATTCAAAATATCATATAACATACATACAAAACACTTACCAATGATCCCATCCCCAACCTACAAGTGCAATGGTCATGTGAAGCCACATAACCCCACACAACCAAGTAGATAAGATAGGAGACCATAAGTACAGATTTGCTTCATGTAACTTGTAACATAAGTAGTCATCACTTCATATAACAATATAACCCAATAACATATTCATCATAATGACCAACATTTATATAAGAGTAACATCATGTATCATAAACATATATCTTTCATTATATCATATTACATAAGAACAATCTCCTAGGACTTCCCTTATAGTCAACTTGTGCAATGTCTAGGTAGAGTCGCATACCCCTACCTATACTAAGTAGACTCCTCAAGTCTTGTCTTTCATTTTACATGAGGGAACATTCGCCTTAACCGACATAGACCATGTGATCTAAACATGGAATCCGGTGTCATAAAACCCCACACCGAAAAAAGGTGGTCTACCAGCCAAAGTAGAACCAAACATGACATAGCTTTCTTGGTGGGTCCACTAGCTAGTATCCTATGGTGGAAACATAGTTCAAGAACTAGGAGATGTAATAGAGACCCATAGTTCCACATTACATGGCAGCCTCATTCTCATGAGAGTCATTGTGAACCTACCTTCCAACTAGGGAAGGGACACCTTTCATATATAGTCCATCGGTGCTTAGCTTAAGTCCCTTTCTTGAATAACCTTTAAGTTGTCTTTTATCATAAACTTATCATAGGTCATAGGAGATTAACTCCTTGTACAAACATGATCATGAGATCTTTAGAATTAGATGAGAATTTTCTTTCATCATAACCCTTCGTATGTGAGAATTTCTTCAAATTATATAGAAGATCGATGCATAATATAGGATAAGGGAAAGAGTCATTAAACAGTTCTTTCAAGTCTTAGTTCCAATCCTAACGTTTACACATTATCAAGTAGTAGAAACAACCTACTCGAAACCATCAATTAGAGAAAGATCATGAAGCACACGAAATTCAAACATTATTAATCAAATACTCAACAATTCATGTGAAATCAACCATAGGAAACTATTATTTTTCATCGAAAGTCATAAATCTAGAGTTAGGAAGAAAACCCGTTTTATAGAGTAAAACCCCTAGTGTTTGAAGTTCTTGAAAATTTATCTTGAAAGGACCTCTTGGGGAAAGGAATACCAAGAGTGAAAAAACCATACCTTATAGATGAAGTATCCACGAAAATTGGATGAAAAGCTTGAAGTCTTCTTCTTCTTCCTTAAGCTCTTCTTGTTCTTCAATGGAGTTTGGAAAAGAGAGCGTTCTTGAGAGAGATGAGAGAAAACTTGTTTTAATCTGATTTGGACGTGTAAAAGTGGTGTAAAACTGACCTAATATACATATATAGTCGTCCTATGAATTACCCAAAAGTCCCTCCACTTAAATGGGTCTTTTTATGAAGTTAAATTACAAAAAATATGACTTTAACGATTCTGGGAAGTAGCTGCGCATCGCGGGGCCAAATCCCATCATTTTTATTTAATTTTGAGTTGAGGCAGTGAGGTTCATGTCAGACTCGCGTCGCAAGGCTGTCTCTCAAATCTTGAGGCAGAAACATGCGTGATAGCCTCGCGTCGCACACCATGCCTCCAAAATCTGCCTGCTCGTAGGCTGCCAGGCAGCCTGCCCACCCATGTTTGGGTCCTCCCCAAGGACCCTCCGGGTGGTCCTTGGGATGTCGTTATGAGACGTTTGGACACTTTGTACTACATAGTACCTATCCAAGGTCTCCTTATAAGTTTTTGACATTATTTGACACCTCAAAACCGTCACCAAACATAGGGACGTCAACTAGTTCAAATTAGCTAGTTTTTGGACGTCAAGGTCTTTCTTTGTAGTTTTGGCTATAAACTTTTCCAAATTAACTTATTATATTAATATAGGTCTGAAAACATTATTTTATACCTTATTTAATAGATTAAGCTCTAGTCCAAGTCATGACATTTCCGGAGTGTTACATTATCTCCCCCCTTAGGAACATTCGTCCCCGAAGGACACTAAAATCTTTTGGAGGGTAGGAATAGAATTAATACTAACAGCACAACCAACAACATAAAATCATAATGAGTCACAACTCATAGGAGTATATCACAACTCCTCACAACACAAACCATAACATTACACATAGCACCAATTCATGATACACAACAAATAAGAGCTCCACATTCATAACATATAGTGAGGAATTTCCTTCTCATCTTTATCTTAAACTCCAAATGCATCAAAGAGTTACCTGTCACGACCCTCAAGCACCCCCTACAAGCTAGGGATAACCCTCAATCGTGACTGGGCGTACTCGACCCTTTGGGGTCTTATACAAGCCCTTTAACTATCGTTCATTACATAAGACATGAAAAGTAGTGCGGAATTTAAAATTTTTCACAAATAATTTAAATAAAGAAGTCTTTCATAAATACTTAGAGAATCTCATCGTCACAAGCCAACTTAAAGACATGACATAATATCTTAGGGACACGGCCCCTTTACATTAAAAAAGAAATACATAATAAGTCTTTAATTAAGAAACTAAGAAAAGGAGTATGCCCTCGAATATACGAGGACATACTTTGTGCCCTCGAATATATGAGGACATACTTTGTCTTGAGAGGAACTTTCCCAAGCTTCAGCTTCAAACCTTCAAAAGCTTCCAACCTATACTTATAGAGTATAGAAAAGTATGGGGTTAGTACAAAACAATGTACTAAGTATGGCATATGCAAAAATCATGCAAAAAGGAACATTTTAGTAAAATAACCAAATAATTATAACATTCATGAATTTAGAAACAAAACAACATAAGAAACAACATTTAACACTTAAAGAAGTATTTCCATAATTTTAACCAAAAAGAAGCATTTACAGTGAACTACCCAAATTTTACAGTAACTTATTTTCGACATTTCAGTGAACTACTAAGAACATTTACAGTGAACTAATATAGGATGTTACAGTGAATCATTTAAAGCATTACAGTGAATTCAACTTGAGCATTTACAATGAACTATCCTTTTCTAAATGAGTGAACTTCCAAGGCCAAGTGAAGAGAAGGTGAACTCATTTCCGTAGGAGTTTCCTTACCTCGGGATCTTCCTAAGACTCACTAAGGTAAGACATGAAGGAAGTATGCATATCCTCCTTCAATACACCCCAAAGCGATCCTCAAGACTACCCTTTTGGCTTACTCACCTCGGGAGAACAAGCCCCCCCCCCCCCAATGACAAGACATTAGAAGAACACCCAACAAACCACCAAAGTCTTCCCTTTCGGAATGCCTAATCAGTGAAATGAGTAGATAGCGTTCCATACCACCACCTACCCTAAGTAGCATATTCTTTTAGAAGGTTTGGAACCAAGAATTCCCTTTCAGAAGGTCCTACTTAGTGCAATGGATAGATAGCGTCCCATACCACCATCTACCCTAAGTAGCACGTTCTTTTAGAAGACTTGGTTCAATCAATTCTTTTGTGGGGGGTTAGCTTAACCGACATAGACCATGAGAGCTAGACATGAAATCCCGATATTAACCCCTATCGTATGAGGGATCCTCACTTGCCTAGAGTAAGGTCATACTTCTTATCTTTTACATGGCTTTCCCAATAGCTACACCTATGTGGGCACATAGTTAGGGGATAAGAAGATTGCTACTAAGTAACTCATTCTCTACTATCGAGGAGTACTCATCTCAAGAGGTACTTTGCAAATACAACATCTCAACTCACGAAGTGTAATCCACCTCTCCTTCATATCCTCTCGGTGCTAGGCATAACTCCCCATGGATCCTCAACATTTTAGACTATAGGTTAAGGATAACTAGTGAATACCACATCTCAACTCACGAAGGGCATTCATCCTTCAACCTATCTTAGAAAGCTCAGTAGGAATAGCAGGGTTGCTACTAAACACTTCATCTCAACTCACGAAGAGTGTTCACCCCAAAACTCCCCTTTTTACTCAACTTAGCTTCATACATGCATGCAAGTGTGAGTGTGTGTGTACATGTGAGCACACCATGCCCATAAGCATCATTTAATTTACATTTCATTCTATACATGCTTAGAACTTCTTTCATCACATCACACACTTTAACATACTTTACATAATCATATAAGTCATTTTAGACATAATCTTTAACATACTTCTCATAACAAGCTTCATAAAACACTTAACAAGAATAAGTTCATTTAAGCATACTCTCTAGCCTAATTCACATAATAGTTTCATAAGGCACATTTAACAAGAATAACATTTTTATCATCTTACTTCACATAACAAGCCTTCATGGCCTCATTCACAATAAACTAGTAACTTTACATTCATACAATTCAAGTCAACACCGCCACGAAGAAGGTGAACCATACCACTCAAGAGCATTTCAAAATCTAAAGCTAAACAACATAACCAACTTACCCTTTAATCCAAGATTTCATCACCTATAACATTTTTTTCTCAATATTTCATCATAATATAGCCCTTAGGGCAGTAGCTAAACAATAATATCAACATAAGCAAAGTGAAGTTCAAAGATTGCAAGACTAAGCTCATTTAACCCATTTCTTAATCCAACATTTGATGAAAAGCTTTATCATGATTTTATTGTAGTTTTAGCATTAAAATCACCAACTAACCTTAGAAACATCATTATTAAGTCATTCAAAACGTTTTCATGCAAGACCCATATTCAGAGTTGAAGATAGAAGAAACTAGGGTTGAAAACCGTTTTTGAAAATCCATTAGAAGGGACTCCTTGAATGGAAGAGAGTTAAAGTAGGGATACCATACCTCAAATTCATGACAACCCACTGATTTTTGATAAAGAACACGTCCCAAACCAGCCCTCCTAGCTCTTTTGACTTCTAGCTTCCAAAGAGACTTGAGAGAGAATTCTAAGGGAGAGGGGTTATGAGTTTTAGTAAATGAAGTCTAAAATTAGGTCTTAGGGTTTGAAACACTTTGATATACCTAAATAACCCTAAAAATAACTCCCTAGGTTCATAAAAAACTTGGGGTGAATTTACCAAGCATCCCAAGACTTGACAGCCCCTTTAACAGCTTTTGGGCAGTCTCATCAACGGACCAACCAACGGACCGTTTGTCAAAGGACGGACCGTTGGTGAGGTATCGTTGGTTTAGACTTAGGTCCATTTGGATCCTGGCCAACTGGAATTGCAGTTCCAATCGACGCCCATGGTCGACGGACCATTGGTGGACCAACGGACCGTTCTTTGGGTCGTTGTTTGGTCACTGCTTTGGCAGTTTGGTCCAAGTCTTGGGCCCTTTCTCTAGGGCCCCTTGTGGGTCCTATGTGGGGTTGTACTCGAACGTTAAACCCATAAACATGGTCATCTAGGTATTAGGAACATCCCACACAAGTTTCAAGCAAAATGAACACGTAAAACTCACTCAAACACATCAAGACACACAAGTACTTCTAAGGCACACCTTCCAAACGTCTTGGACGTTCTTGGTCGATTGAGATCCAAACTTAACCAAAATTCACACGCTGCCTAAGGACACTAATGTAACTCATTTTAACTTAAAATTAACTTAAGAAACAACCCAAAGCTCTAGTTCACCTTAGTTCGTTTTAGGGTGTTACATTACCATGCTATCATTCTTCTCAAGACAACAACCAAAACATCAAAATCTCAAGAAGACACATGCATACATATTTCACAGAAGTGCAAGTGTAGAGTATGAAGGCATTTTCTTAAAATTTTTATTGGTACAACTTTTACCAAACATGTACCTATTTTGGAAAACAAGTTAATTTCATGATTATTCATTAATTTCTTTACCACGAGGAATGTCTAACCTCAAGGAGTAAAAAGATGAGGGTAGCGGGACTTCATGTAATCTTCAACATCCTTTTTTTCACCCTCAACAAGGTGGTTCCTCCATAGAACTTTTACAAAGGCAACCTCCTTATTTCTCAACTTCTTAACTTGGCGATCTAGGATCTCAACTGGAACTTCTTCATAGGAGAGGTTCTCATCAACCCCTAAACCTTCAATAGGTAGAATAGACACCGGGTTGCCTATGCATTTCTTGATCATAGAAACATGAAACACTGGATGAACCGAAGCTAGTTCACTAGGTATTTTCAACTCATAGGAAACCTTCCCAATTCGTTGTAAAACCTCATAAGGACCAACATACCGGGGACTCAACTTCCCCTTCTTACCAAATCTCATCACCCCTTTCATAGGTGAAATCTTCAAGTAAACATGATCACCTATTTCAAACTCAAGATCTCTTCTTCTATTATCAGCATAAGACTTTTGCCGACTATAGGCTGTCTTCAATCTATCTCTTATGATTTGAACCTTCTCTATAGCTTCATAGATAATCTCTGGACCGAGGAGTGAGGACTCACCAACCTCAAACCATCCAATCGGAGTTCTACACCTTCTACCATAAAGAGCTTCAAAAGGTGCCATGGAGATGCTCGAATGATAGCTATTGTTGTTAGAGAACTCGATCAAAGGTAAGTGATCATCCCAACTTCCCTTGAAATCAATGACATATGATCTTAAAATGTCTTCAAGGGTATGAATGGTACGTTCCACTTGACCATCCGTCTGAGGATGAAAAGCGGTACTAAGTTTCACTTGAATACCTAAACCCTTTTGGAAAACCTTCCAAAAATGAGAAGTGAATTGGGCAACTCTATCCGAAATGATGGACAAAAGAAATCCCATGAAGACTCACAATCTCATTAATGTAGATCCTTGCATAATGTTGAGCCGTGTAAGTGGACTTAACAGGAATAAAATGGATAGATTTGGTCAACCTATCCACAATAACCCATATAGAATCATTTTGCTTTCGGGTTCGAGGTAACCCAACAACAAAGACCATATTGATGGCTTCCCACTTCCAAGTAGGAACATCTATGATTTGGGTTAACCACCAGGTTTGAGATGCTCAACTTTAAATTGTTGGTAGTTTGGACACTTAGCAACAAACTCTGTTGTGTCCCTCTTTAAACCATCCCACCAATATACCTCTCTAAGATCATGATACATTTTTGTGGCACCCGGATGTATAGAATAGCGAGAACCATGGGCTTCTTCTAGAATTTTATTTTCTCAAATCCTGAACATCGGGTACACATAATGTCCCTTTGTACCTAAGAACACCATCCCCCCTTTGGAGAATGACTCATTGAGATTACCAAGTACCGATTCCTTCAACTCCATCAATAGAGGATCAAGGTGCTTCTTAGATTTTACATCAACCAATAATGATGAGTCGGAGTTATGATGGACCATGAAACCACCATTTGGATAATCTTCTAACCGCACACCCAAGCGAGCCAACCTATGAACATCTTTCACAAGTTCTTTCTTCTCTTCATCCACATGAGATACACTACCCATAGTCATACGACTCAAAGCATCCGCAACCACATTGGACTTGCCAGGGTGGTAAAGGACACTCATGTCATAATCCTTCAACAATTCCAACCATCTTCTCTGTCGGAGGTTCAACTCCTTTTGTGTAAACACATATTCAAGACTTTTATGGTCAGTAAATACATCAACATGCACACCATACAAGTAGTGTCTCCATATTTTCAAGGCAAAAACTACAACAGCTAACTCAAGGTCATGAGTTGGGTAATTCTTCTCATGAACTTTGAGTTGCCTAGAAGCATAAGCTATCACCTTACCATGCTGCATGAGGAAACATCCCAAGCCCACTCGGGAAGCATCATAATATACTACAAAGCCTTCATTGCCCTCCGGTAAGGTCAAAACCGGAGCGGAGGTAAGATTATCTTTCAACTCTTGAAAACCTTTCTCACAAGCTTCCGACCACTCAAACTTCACCTTCTTTTGGGTCCAAGCTGTAAAAGGAGAAGCAATGGACGAAAATCCATCAACAAATCTTCTATAATAGCCGTCTAGACCCAAGAAACTCCTTATGTCTGTGGGAGTGAAAGGTCTAGGCCAATTTCTGATCGCATCCATCTTCTTCGGATCAACCTCTACACCATCACCAGAGATAATATGGCCAACAAAAGAATCCGACCTTAACCAAAATTCGCACTTGCTAAGTTTGGCATAAAGTTGGTGTTGTTTGAGGACTTGCAAGGCTAATCTCAAGTGAATCTCATGCTCATCTTCATTCTTGGAGTATATCAGAATATCATCAATGAACACAATCACAAACAAGTCGAGGTAATCTCGGAAAACTCTATTCATTAGGTCCATGAACGCCGCCGGGGCATTTGTTAACTAACCCAAAAGACATAACTAGAAATTCATAGTGACCCTATCTAGTTCGAAAAGCTGTTTTGGGAACATCTTCTCCTCTCACCCTAAGTTGGTGATATCCCGACCTTAAGTTAATCTTGGAAAAGTAACTTGCACTTGGACTTGATCAAATAGATCATCAATCCTAGGGAGAGGATACTTGTTCTCTATGGTGACCTTATTGAGTTGGCGATAATCAATGCACATTCTAAGGGACCCATCCTTTTTCTTAACAAACAAGACCGGAGCACCCCATGGAGAAAAACTAGGTTGAATGAAACCCTTGTCTAGTAAATCTTTGAGTTGGAGCTTTAACTCTTTCAATTCAGTCGGAGCCATCCTATATGGAGGAATTGAAATGGAATTCGTATCTGGTAATAAGTCAATGCCAAAGTTAATTGCCCATTCGGGAGGAACTCCTAGAAGGTCATTAGGAAAAACTTTTGAGAATTCTCTCACTACAGGGACTGACTCGATAGAAGGAGTTTCACATTCTAGGTCCTTAACTCTCACCATATGGTATAAACAACCCTTGGCTATCATCTTACAAGCCTTCAAACAAGAAATGATTTTACCCCTTGGCATATAATTTCCCCCCTTCCACTCTAAAATGGGTTCATTAGGGAATTGAAATTTCACTACCCTTGTTCTACAATCTATGGAAGCAAAACAATCATGAAGCCAATCCATACCCAAGATGATATCAAAATCAAACATGTCAAGTTCTACCAAATCAACAAGAGTAACTCTATTGGGCAGCATCACACGACATGTCCTATAGACTCTCTTTGCAACTACAGAGTCACCCATTGGGGTACAAATCGAAAAGGGTTCAATCAAAACATCAGGAAGTACATCAAACTACCTAGCTACCAAAGGTGTAATAAAAGAAAGGGTAGCACCTGGGTCAAATAAAACATAAACATTAACAGAGAAAACTTGTAACATACCCGTCACAACGTCGGGAGAGATTTGTGGTTCACTCCTAGCCTTGAGTGCATAAAAATGGTTCCTTTTTGGAGCTTCAGAACTAGGATCACTTGATTGAGCTTGGTTATTCCCCTTACTTTGGCTTCTCACATTAGGAAAATCTTTCACCATATGTCCACCTTTGCCACAACCATAGCAACTATTAGTTCCAACAAGGCATTCACCCACATGTTTCTTACCACAAGTTGGTCTCTCTCTTGGTGGATCAACATTTCTCACCTTTTGAGGTTTAGCATTAGAACCTCTATCATTGTGATTCTTGGAGAAATTTGAAGGAACCTAGTTTGAAAACCTCTTCTTAACTTAGGCTAACATCAAGCCTATTTTTAGAAGAACTACTTTCAAGAGACTTTTCCCTCTTAGCTTCCCTATCCTCTTCCTTAGACGACTTTCCTCAACTTGTAACCTAGAAAGATCCATATTGTCATGAAGAATGGCTGCACGACATTCTTTTTCAAGCTCTTTGAACACGCTCGTTATATAACGACTCATTTCATCCCTAGCATTAGAAACCAAACAAGAAGCATATTTGGACAGTTTAATGAACTTCAAGGAGTATTCCTTAACATTCATACCTCCTTGACGAATGTTGATGAAATCCTCTACCTTAGTTTCTCTTTGTTCCCTTGGAAAGAATTTGTCAAGAAATGCCTTTTTGAAGATCTCCCAAGTCATGGGACCACCTCCTAAAGCCCAATTATCCTTCCACTGATTGTACCATGTCTAAGCCACGTCCTTGAGTTGATAGGCAGCAAGCTCAGCCTTTTGAGTAGTACTCACCCCCATAGCAAACAAAATCTTGTAGACCTCATCAAGGAAATCTTGGGGGTCTTCATCAATTTTTGATCCAAAGTACATGGGAGGATTTATTCTCATAAATTCCATCAACCGGCTAGCCATAGTACTAGCATGTTGATTCTCTCGAGGTGCAACCTCTCTGTTAGCGTGTGCCGTAATAAACTGAGCTTGGGTGGTGATAGCTTGGGCCATTTGGAACAGGACTTCCCTTACCTTACTATCCGACATAGCTGGAGGATCCATCGGAACTTGATCATTTGCAGCAGCTTGTACTTGAGGAGCATTTCATTGCCTTGGGGAGTAGCTCCCGCATTCGCAATCTCTTCTCTTACTCTTCTCAAAGCTGTCCTTCTTGTGTTCATCACCTAAAACCACAAGAAAGGGATTAGATTCTAAAAGACACATAGTGTCAAAACTCTAAAGGCACGACATATGAGTATCAAGAAGAGAGAAGTTTTCTAGTCATCACATAGCCTCTCATCCATATTTGTGGCGCGCTTCACAACCACGAACAAGACACTAGGTAATGTAGTTTAGTGAGACATTGATCCTGAGGATATTTAACCTCATGCTGTGATACCAAGTTTGTCACACCCGGAGAGCATACCCCAGATGAGACCAGCGTCAACGTCCTCTTAGAGGACTCAAACAAGCCCTTAGCATTCGTCATAACACGTGATCAGTAAAAATTTGGGAAAATTAAAACTTTTGCATTCTACTTGAAGTATACTTAGACTTCATACTTAACATCCATAAGACATACGATATTCTAAAAATATCTCTCACATATAGAAAACCATCTAAAGAGTGCAAATCTGGACTTAGCCAATATTTATAATCAATTTGCCATATAGGCCTTAATACAAAAGAATCCAAAGAAACATAATGGAAATAGGATATTCCTAAAACTACTAAAATCTGCATAAGCTAGAACGTTGAAAGGATAGCATCCCCGAACATGAGGACCTATCAAGACTTGGAGAAAGAGTTCCAAGCTTCTTCAAATAGACCTCCTTAAACTTCAATGGCCGGAACCTACAGTTGTAGTAATATAAAGTAATGGGGTTAGTACGCCACATGTACTAAGTATGGGTATATGCACATAATATGTAAGGACATGCATGAAAAAGGATCATTTATCGTTTCTTTAGAAAGCATGCTAAGTCATGTGAATGTCTTCAATGCACATACCATATAATATATACAAGTTAAGGATTCCATCAACTTAAAGCATGATCATAATCAAAGACATATTATTATAGAGTCATATTAACATTTCATATTCAAAATATCATATAACATACATACAAAACACTTACCAATGATCCCATCCCCAACCTACAAGTGCAATGGTCATGTGAATCTCCATAACCCCATACAACCAAGTAGATAAGATAGGAGACCATAAGTAAAGCTTTGATTCATGTAACTTGTAACATAAGTAGTCATCACTTCATATAACAATATAACCCAATAACATATTCATCATAATGACCAACATTCATATAAGAGTAACATCATGTATCATAAACATATATCTTTGATGTTATCATATTACATAAGAACAATATCCTAGGACTTCCCTTATAGTCAACTTGTGCAATTTCTAGGTAGAGATCTCATACCCCTACCTATACTAAGTAGACTCCTCAAGTCACCCTAGTCAACGTCCATTTACTTGTATTTAATTTTACATGAGGGAACATTCACCTTAACCGACATAGACCATGTGAGCCAAACATGGAATTCGGTGTCATAAAACCCCACACCGAAAAAGGTGGTCAACCGGCCAAAGTAGAACCAAACATGACATAGCTTTCTAGGTGGATCCTCTAGCTAGTATCCTATGGTGGCAACATAGTTTAAGAACTAGGAGATGTATTAGAGACCCATAGTTCCACATTACATGGAAGCCTCAATCTCATGAGAGTCATTGTGAACCTACCTTCCAACAAGGGAAGGGACACCTCTCATAGCTAGTCCATCGGTGCTTAGCTTAAGTCCCTTTCTTGAATAACTTTTAAGTTGTATTTTATCATAAACTTATCATAGGTCATAGGATGTTAACTCCTTGTATGAACATGATCATGATCTCTTTAGGATTAGATGAGAATTCTCGTTAAACATAACCCTTCGTATGAGAGATTTACATAACATAGTCTTCTTGTGTAAATCATACAAGAGAATATCGTAACTTGCATTTTTTGTGTTCTTATCATGATCTCACAATTAACATGTTCATAGCCCAACATATACACATGGAAACATCATGCCTACTTCCATAACATAGCATCATAATTTATAGGCTAACATAAACATTGTAGAGTAATCACAACTTTAGAAGACTTACTCTTGCTTCCAATGACCTTATTCAAGAACTTAGTTCAACTTACAACATTCATAATCATAACATAGTTAAATGCTCAATAGCATAATCAAGAACAACTCTTCAAATCATATAGAAGATCGATACATAATACTGGATAAGGGAAAGAGTCATTAAACAGTTCTTTCAAGTCTTACTTTTAATCCTAACGTTTACACATTATCAAGTAGTAGAAACAACCCACTCGAAACCATCAATTCGAGAAAGATCATGCAGCACACGAAATTCAAACATTATTAATCAAATACTCAACAATTCGTGTGAAATCAACAATAGAAAACTATTATTTTTCATCGGAAGTCATAAATCTAGAGTTAGGAAGAAAACCCGTTTTATAGAGTAAAAACCCTAGTGTTTGAAGTTCTTGAAAACTTATCTTGAAAGGACCTCTTGGGGAAAGGAATACCAAGAGTGAAAAACCCATACCTTATAGATGAAGAATCCACAAAAATTGGATGAAAAGCTTGAAGTCTTCTTCTTGTTCCTTAAGCTCTTCTTGTTCTTCAATGGAGTTTGGAAAAAAGAGCGTTCTTGAGAGAGATGAGAGAAAACTTGTTTTAATCTGATTTGGACATGTAAAACTGGTCTAAATCTGACCTAATATTCATATATAGTTGTCCTATGAATTACCCAAAAGACCCTCCACTTAAATGGGTCTTTTTATGAAGTGAAATTACAAAAAATATGACTTAAACGATTCTGCAAAGTAGTTGCGCGTCGCGGTGCCAAATCCCGTCATTTTTATTAAATTTTGAGTTGAGGCAGTGAGGTACGTGTCAGCTTCGCATCGCGAGGCTGCCTCTCAAATCTTGAGGCAAAAACATGCGTGACAGCCTCGCGTCGCATACCATGCCTCCAATATTTGCCTGCCCACCCATGTTTGGGTCCTCCCAAAGGACCCTTTGGGTGGTCCTTGGGGTGTCGTTACCTTACGTTTGGACCCTTTGTACTACATACTACCTATCCAAGGTCTCTTTACAAGTTTTGGACTTTATTTGACACCTCAAAACCTTCACCAAACATAGGGACGTCAACTAGTTCAAATTAGCTAGTTTCCGGACGTCAAGGTCTTTCTTTGTCGTTTTGGATCTAACCTTTTCCAAATGAACTTATTACATTAATATATGTCTGTAAACATCATTTTAAACCTTATTTAATAGATTAAGCTCTAGTCCAAGTCATGACATTTCTAGAGTGTTACATAGACTCAAGACTAGAAGCCCAACGAACAACAATACATAATAACATCAACCATATCACTTACACAAGGCAATTCAAAACTTCAATTACAACATATAAGGCTCAACATTACATTATGAGGAATATCCTTCTCACAACAACAAGAGCTCAACATATCATTTATGAGTCAATTCTGCCAAAGTTCAACTTACCAACATTCTACATAAAATTTCATAAAGACTCACCATATCAAAATGCACAACATGACTCAAAACAAGCAAAATTTCAAATTATGGCCATACTTCACTGTAATCACTGTAACAACATCCAAAAATGCACATTTTGCAAAACTTCACCAAAAATCAAGAAACTTAAATTTTAGTCATTATTTTCATTATTAATAGAAATAACTAACCTTAGTATCAAATAGAAGAGTGTAACGGGACTTCATGTCGGCCTCGGCCTCCCATGTTGCACCCTCAACTAGGTGATTCTTCCATAACACTTTTACGGAATACACTTCTTTGTTCCTCCATTCCTTTACTTGCCTATCAAGGATTTGAACTGGAACTTCCTCATAAGAGAGGTTATCCTTCACACCAAGACCCTCAATAGGAAGAATAGACTCGGGATCACCGATACACTTCTAAAGCATTGGAAATATGGAAAACCGAATGAATAGAATCCAATTCACTAGGAAGTTTCAATTTATAGGCAACCTTACCAACTCTTTGCAAGATTTCATAGGGACCCACATAACGAGGACTCAACTTCCCTTTCTTGCCAAATCTAACAACCCCTTTCATAGGCAAAATTTTCAAGCACTTTATCACCTTCTTCAAACTCTAAATCCCTTATCCTTTGATCGGCATAAGACTTTTGCCGACTATAGGCCGTTTGCAACCATTTCCTTATGATATGAACTTTATCCAAAGTCTTATAAATCAAATTGGGACCAAAAAGCCAAGGTTCCCCCACTTCAAACCATCCAATAGGAGACCTACACCTCCTACCATACAAGGCTTCATAAGGAGCCATGGATATGGACGAATGGAAAGTATTATTGTAAGCAAACCCCACCGAAGGCAAATTCTTGTCCCAATTTCCCTTGAAATCAATAATACAGCCCTAAGCATATCTTTAAGGGTTTGAATAGTATGCTCCGCTTGACCATCCATTTGGTGATGAAAAGTGGTACTTAACTTTAACTTAGTACCCAACCCTTCTTGGAATGACCTCCAAAACCTAAATGTGAATTGTGCACCCCGATTCGATATGATGGATAACGGAATACCATGGCGACACACAATCTCATCTATGAAGATCCTTGCATAATCTTTCACCGAATAAGTAGACTTGATGGGAATAAAATGAGCGGACTTGGTCAACATATCCATAACCACCCATATAGAGTCATAATGCCTTTGAGTCCGAGGCAAACCCACTACAAAATCCATATTGATGTCTTCCCAATTCCAAGTAGGAACTTGGATTTCTTGTAGTAAGACACCTGGATTTTGATGTTCGACTTTCACTTGTTGGCAATTTGGACACATAGTAACAAACTCAGCTATGTCTCTCTTCAAGCCTTCCCACCAAAATACCTCCCTAAGGTCATGGTACAATTTGTCAAACCCGGATGAATGGAGTAACGGGACCCATGGGCTTCCTCAAGGATCCGGTTCCTCAACCCATCTACATTGGGAACACACAATCTTCCTTGATACGTCAAGACACCATCCCCCCAAAGGAGAATGACTCATTAAGCTTACCAAGAACTGATTCCTTCAACTCCATCAATGTTTGATCAAGGTATTGTTTGGACTTCACCTCAACCGCCAAAGATGATTCGGAGTTATGATTGACCATAAAACCACCATTCGGAGAATCTTCCAACCTCACACCCAATCTAGCCAACCTATGAACATCTTTCACTAGGTATTTCTTGGTTTCCTCTTTATGATACACACTACCCATGGTCATACGACTTAGAGCATCTGCAACCATATTGGCCTTGCCTGGGTGATGGAGAGCACTCATGTCGTAATATTTCAACAATTCTAACCACCATATTTGTCGGAGATTCAACTCATTTTGGATAAAAAAATATTGGAGAGTCTTATGGTCGGTATACACATTAACATGGACACCACAAGTAATGCCTCCATATTTTCAAGGCATATACCACGGCCGCTAATTCAAGATCGTGAGTTGGATAGTTTCTCTCATGCACCTTAAGTTGCCTAGAAGCATGTGCTATTACGTTCCCATGTTGCATAAGCACACACCTTAAACCCACTCGGGATGCATCACAATACACAACGAAACCCTTTTTACCCTACACTAGAGTCAACATTGGAACGAAAGTAGGCCTATCTTTCAAGATTTGGAAGCTTCTCTCACATGCCTCCGACCACTCAAATTTCTTACTCTTTTGGGTCAAAGTAGTCAAGGGAGATGCAATGGACGCAAAACCATCCACAAACCTCCGATAATTACCAGCTAGACCAAAAGAACTCCTAATGTCGGTTGGAGTCAATGGTCTAGGCCAATTTTTCACCGCCTCCATTTTCCTTGGGTCAACCTCAACTCTCTCACTAGAGATGATATGACTATGAAATTCCACCGACCTCAACCAAAACACACATTTGCTATACTTGGAGAACAATTGATTCTCCTTAAGAACTTGTAACACCACCCTCAAATGGTTCATGTGATCACCCTCATTTTTTGAATATATCAAGATGTCGTCAATGAAGACAATGACAAATGAATCTAGGTAACTTCGAAACACCCTATTCATGAGATCCATAAATGCCGCCAGGGCATTTGTGAGACCAAAGGACATTACTAAGAACTCATAGTGTCCATAATTAGTCTGAAATGCCGTCTTTGGTATATCCTCACCTCTCACCCTAAGTTGGTGATACCCCGATCTCAAGTCAATTTTAGAAAAGTAGCTTGCCCCTTTGAGTCGATCAAACAAGTCGTCAATCCGAGCGAGAGGATATTTGTTCTTAATAGTGACTTTATTGAGTTGGCGATAATCAATGCACATTATAAGGGAACCATCCTTCTTCTTCACAAACAATACCGGAGCACCCCATGGAGAAATACTAGGTCTACTGAAGCCTTTGTCTAGTAGATCTTTGAGTTGAGCCTTTAACACTTTTAATTCGGCTGGAGCCATCTGATAAGGAGGAATTGAAATGGGATTTGTATCCGGTAACAAGTTTATACCAAAATCAATTTCACGTTCGGGAGGAATACCAGGAAGATCATTAGGAAAGTCCTCCTGAAATTCCCTCAATACGGGGACCAACTCAAAGAGAGGAATTTTGGAGTCTAAATCTTGGACTCTTACTATATCATATAAACACCCTTTAGAGATCATTTTGCATGCTTTCAAACAAGAGATGATACGACCTCTAGGAATATAATTTCCCCCCTTCCACTCTAAATAGGGCTCATTTGGAAAGTTAAACTTCACTACCCTCGTTCTACAATCAATAGAGGCAAAGAAAGCATGCAACCAAACCCTACCCAAAATGACATCCAAGCATATCAAGTTATACTAGCTCAACATATGAAACTCTATTGGGCAACATTAAAGGACAATTTCTATACACCCTTTTTGTAACAACCGACTCACCCACCGGTGTAGACACTACAAAGGGTTCATGCAAAATATCGGGTAAATATCAAATTTTTTAGCTACTAGAGGAGTAACAAATGATAAGGTAGAACCGAAATCAAGTAAGGCATATACATCAATAGAGAAGACTTTCAACATAACGGTCACCACGTCGGGAGAAGTCTCTTGCTCACCCCTAGAGCGGAGAGCATAGAAGAGGTTCTTCTTCGGAACCTCATTTGAACCACTTGCTTGAGCTTGAACACTACCCTTGTCTTGAATCCTCACATTAGGGAAATACCTAACCTTGTGCCCACTTTTACCATAATAAAAACAATTATCCGTTCTCTTAAGACAATCACCATAGTGCTTCTTGTCACATTCTCCACAAGTTGGCTTCTTAGTTGGTGAACTGGTATCCCTTCCCTTATTAGGCTTAGGGTTTGACACCCTATCATCCCTAGCCTTAGGGAAGTTGGAAGGAATTTGATTAGAAACCCTCTTTTTGAACCTAGGCTTGTCTTGAATCTCAAAGCCTTCCCTTTGAAGAACTACCATCAAACAATCTTGCCCTCTTGGCATCTCTACTCTTCCTCTTAGCTCGTGCATCTTATACATGTTGAGCATGAACCATGAGACGAGAAATGTTCATGTTGTCATGTAGCTTAGCCGAATTACACTCGTTTTGCAAGTCATCCAACACCCCTGCCACAAAACAACTCATTTCATCCCTACGATTGGAAATGAAAGAGGGAGCATATTTTTACAATTTAGTGAATTTCAATGAGTATTGAAGCACACTCATACCTCCTTGACGACGGTTGTTGAAATCCACCACTTTAGCTTCCCTTTTCTCCCTATGAAAGAACCAATCAAGAAAAGCCTTCTTGAACACCTCCCAAGTCACCGGTCCACCCCTTAACGACCTATTGTCCCTCCATTGGACATACCAAGTTTGGGCCACATCTTTGAGTTGGTAAGTGGCTAACTCGGCCTTTTCACTAGTAGACAACCCCATAGCATAAAGGATCTTGTAGATATCATCAATGAACTCTTGGGGGTCTTCTTCAACCTTGGACCCATAGAAAGTAGGAGAGTTTATCCTAGTGAAATCCCTTAGACGGGAGGCCATGGTAGCAACTTGTTGGATTGATCGGGTTATAACCTCCTGATTAGCTTGGGCCATCATGTCTTGGGCTTTAATAAGTGGCGGCTTGTGCTTGGGTAGTAATGGCTTGGGCCATTTGGAAGAGAGCGGCCCTTATGTTCTCATACATCAAAGGAGAAGGATTCACCGGGGCTTGGTCATCATTCACATATTCCTCAAGAAGAGGAACTTGATCACCACGGGGAGGAACTCCCACATTGGCTTCAAGTCTTCGTGCTGCATTCCTTCGAGTATTCATTTCCTATAATCACAATAAGAGGATTAGATGCAAAAGCACACATAGCTAACACTCTAAAGTTACGATATTGGACTTCCAAGAAAGTGAGAGTTTCCAAAGCATCCATAGATTCCTATTCATAAGTGTGGCGTGCTTCACAATTATGAATACAAACCTACATAGACGTGGTTGAGAGAGAGACATCGACTCAAAGATATTCAACCTCATGCTCTGATACCCAATTTGTCACATCGGGGAATACCCCCTAGACGTAACCGTCGTCGTCGTCCTCTTTGAGGACTAAGACTAACCTCTTAGCTTACATCATTACATCCATAGGTCAAATTTAGCGGAAAATTTAGAACTTTTCATTACCTTCTAATTGGAGGTTTACATAGACCTCTACATACACATAGTATATGTATATATCGAGTATACATAGACCCTTCATATAGAAAGATTACTTAGTCTTCTACTTTTATTGCACATAAATATGTAGAATATAACAGTCTCAAAATAGTCGTCTAATCTCATAACCATCTTATAAGAGTATATCAAATTGGGCCTTGCCCATACATCAATACAATAAGACCACATATAGGTCATACAATGTTTAGTACTCAAATGAAAGGAAAGAAACAAAAGAGTCTTAATACTAAAACAACTTCATAGCTTGATATTGTCATTGCCCTCGGAAAGTGAGGACCTACCCAACTTGGATGATTAAGAATTCCAAGTCTTCTTTAAAGTCGTCTCCAAAAGCCATTCAACGAACGGAACCTAAAATGTTGGGGAAAAGTAAGAAGTGGGGTTAGTACACCACTTGTATTAGAAGTGGGGTTAGTACACCACTTGTACTAAGTATGAGACCATATGCACACATATTTTTAAAACATGCTGAGAAAAGGGACATTTCAATAAGTATGCACTTTTCCTTAAAAACCTTTATGCACATTCAACAAGACCATACCAACCAATAGGACATGTTCATTAGGTCATAGGCATGTATATCACAAGAACAACAACATCAAGTCTAGTCAAGTCAACATGCATATCATAATATTGAATACATAGTTAAGTATCTCTACCCATCAAGTCATAATAGCAACAAGCATGAATAAGAGTACATTTCATCATAACCAAAGCAAGACACTCACCCAGGAATTCCTATCAAGTAAACAAGTACAATGACCAAATAAAGCCCCATAACTTACTCAATCAAGTAACCCAACAAGAATCATGACTAACATCCTAGTTCACATAGCATAGCATTTAGGAGTACATATCATCTTACTTTAACAATATAGACCAACACATATTCATAAGTGAAACTAATCAACATATAGTATCAACCATGTGCAAGTTCATCATTTACATATCATATATCATCATAAGCATATTCATACATAAGAACATCCTCCTAAGACTCCCCTAAAGGATAACTAGTGCAATGTTTACGTAGAGTCCCATACCCCTACATAGACTAAGCTAGACCCCTTAGGTAATCTTAGTTAGAGTTCATTCCTTTAGTTCATTTTACCTTTTGGGAACATCTTGCCCTAACCGACATAGACCACATAAGCTAATGTGGAATCCGGTGTCATGAAACCCTACACCGAAAGAAGGCTACTACTTGCCAAGGTAGTACTAAAACTTGAACATAGCAACTAGGTGGATCCACTAGCTAGTACTCCTATGGGGGAAACATAGTTAAAGAACTAGGAGATATAGTTGGGACCCTCTTTATGCTACATTCATTGTAGTCTCCAATCTAAAGAGTACATTAGTGATCCTACCTTCCCTATGTGGGAAGGGACACTCCTTACTCTAGTTCACTCGGTGCTAAGCTAGAGTCCCTTTTGAAATGTCTTTAATGTCTTTATTATTTATCATAGATTATTGTAGGTCATAGGGTCTAACCCTTGTATAAACATCATCATAATCATAGCTCAATAAGAATTTCATGAGTATTGTCCTTTCATTACAATTCATACTCATGAGGTTAGCACATTAACATTTTTATATAAGGATAAGGCACATTGGTAAATCATTCACTATCCTTATAACATTTACATCTTAAGCCAACACCTCACAAATCATAGTCAAGACATTTAAATTCAACATCATACCACCCTATTAATTCTAATACAAGGCATACTCCAATACAACATCATGGCTTAATCTCAATTAACCATAATTTGAAGTAAAGAATAGGGATCATAAGACTTACCAAGTCTCCTTCATAGTTCATCATCAAGGTCTTACCATCAACCCTTAAATCAACCCAATTAGGGTGTAGTTTCATCATAAAAAAATAACCAACATAATAAGAAGGCTAATTGAATCACTACATCACATTTCACCACTAGTTCATAGCTTAAGATAAGATACTTAGGTCAATTTACAACATACTTTGTAACCTAGATCACTTCTCTAGAACTAGCATGGAAGGACTATAAATCACCCTAATTAATTCATGATTGGTATAACAACATCATCTAGTAGTAATTCAACCAATAACCAAGTCAATTGAACAAATATAACCTAATTCATATCAAGATCATAACCTAGGGTTAAGGGGTAAATGTCATATTCTACAAACTAGACCAAACCATAAAGATATATCATAATTAAGTTAGAATACATGTTAATCTATTCATATATCCAAAAGAAATGATACACAAATCAATTCATAACATCAATTTCGAGATTGTAAGAAACCCGCTTGAAAACTCAACTTTTGAAATCAATTTGATGGAAATCTTTGAGGAAAGAGGTCTCAAAGATGATTTAGATCTCATACCTTACTAATTGATGAATATTGATGGTGAAAATTGAATCTTTGCAGCCCTTAAACCCTCCCCTAGCTTGGTCTTCAATGGAGTTCTTCACTAGAGAGAGAAAGAAGAGAGAAGGAAGAGAGTTTGGGTTTGTGAGTTATAAGAGTTTAGTTAGTCTTAATTAGGTTAGGACTTTATATATGGAGTTAACTAAGTTAATTAGACCTCCCTAATCCCCGAACTAATTAACTAACCCTTTAATTAATTAATTGTAACTAACTTAAAATGTGCAGTGAAAACATGCCTTATAGACGACACCACGATCTAAGGATCGTGGGTCAATCGACGGACAGCCCCCCCTCCGTGAAGCACATCTGTAGATAAATTTAGAGACTGGTCCAAATGGACCATTAGATAAAATGGATAAGTTTTTGCAACGGATGGCATCGACACCCCGTCGATCCACACATGCCTCGTTGATTCACTTCGTGGGTGCACACTGCCCTGGCAGACTTTGACTCCAAAATGTAAGGGTCCTCCTCAAGGGCCCTTGGTTGGTCCTTGGGGAGTCGTACCCAAACGTTTCGACTATGAATCAACATAAACACATGTTAGACACCCTTCCACCAAACTTTATGAATTTCCGACTCCTAAAAGCTAGTCAAATAGGCTAAGGCACGCTTGTACCTCCTTGAACTAGTTTTCAGACGTCATGGACGTTTTTGCGTTTTGGTTTCTAGACTTCCTAAATGACTTATATTCATTAAAATAGACCTTAAAACAGTGTTTAAACCATATGACATTTATGTTAGGCTCTAGAACACGTCTTGGATTTTTGAAGTGTTACAGGTGGTTTGAGGTAGGTCAATTTTCTCTAATAGGTCTCAAAGCAATCTATGAGGCTGTGGAGAAAGTCTGACTTATAAGGATCGTTTGAAGATGGCCCAAAGTCGACAAAAATCTTATGCTGACAAAAATCCCTGGTATGTGGGTCCTTATGAGGTAGCGAAACGCATCGGTAGTGTTGCCTATGAGTTGAACTTACCTATTGCATTGGCTCTGGTGCATTCGATTTTCCATGTGTCCATACTCAAGAAGTGCATAGTGATTCGGTGTCTATCCTTCCTCTAGAAGGTTTAAAAACGAATGATAACCTTTCCTACAAAGAGGTCCCGCTTGAGATCTTAGACAGCCAAGTGAAGAAGTTAAGGAATAAAGAGGTATCTTCCGTGAAGGTTTTATGGAAGAACCTGTAACGACCCAAAGTACCCCCTAGAAGATAAAGAACTCTTAGATCCCCACAGGGCTTCGTTGACCTCTTGGAGGTCTAAGAAAAGCTCTTAGACATCTTTCATTGCAAAATTGTAATAAAAATAGCGAAAAATTTAAAACTTTTCATAGCACATCATATGCTAGAATATTACTTCATATATATAATATATCATAGTACATAGTTAGACTCTAATATCTCTTTGCCATCTGAAGACACAACTCAATAGAATAGAATAGGGACACGGCCCATACAACATAAAATATAAGTGTAAGCTATTACATAAACTTAAAGAAATATCTTGACATAGGCAACCGTTCAATCATAAGGGTCCCTTTACTTGGACTTGGGAGATCTATCCAAGATCTTCACTTACGATACATCCTCTAGCCATCACCACCTACACTTTTTGTAAAAAGATGAAGAAGAATGGTATTAGTACAAGAATGCACTAAGTATGGCAACCATGCAAAAACATGCATTTAAAAAGGACATTTTGTTTGAAATCATGCAACATGTCTTTTTAGTAAAGTTCATGAACATAGGCACATATAAGCTCAATTTATAGTTCACATATATCATACAGACATGGATACTACTCATAATAGCACATAAAGCCATTTATCATATTTATAAGCATATTCAATACACATCATACATTACCTCTCTTCTATTTTACTTCTATTCTTAAGTAACCCTCAAGTGTACCTAGTGTAATGAATCACCTTGAGGTCACCTTACAATAGTGTTTCATAATATGCTTCATAACACTATCACATATATTCACAAGTCATGAGCACATCAAAGACATAAACTTCACATAAGGACGATCACCTAAGACAACTCCTAAGTCACACTAGTGCAATGTGTAGGTAACATCCCATAATGCTACTTCCACCATGTGTACCTAAGAAGTCACCCTAGACTAGGCATAACATATTCAACAAGTCACAACATATTTATTTACAGCTAGCAATAAGGCCACATACATCATATAATCATATAAGGACTCTTTCCTTTACTACAACCTTAGTCATAAATCATCATACTTCATATAACATCATAGGAAGACTCATCATATTTCATACACTTTAGTCATAGAATTACTTAGTTCATATAATAGGTAAACTACCCTCACAACCCATTCATAATCTTACTTGTGCAATGTACTGATGGAGTCCCATACCCCCACATATACTAAGTAAACTCATTTAGAATCCATAAGTGTAATTCACATGCATAGTCATAATTCATATCTTACATAACAAGGTCACTTAATATGCATTCATACAAGTCATACATAACATAAGTCTTTACTTCATAATGGTCTCCAATCCTATCCTTTCTTAAAGTCATCTAGTGCAATGTATCGGTACAGTCCATAGTCCTCCTATACCAAGTACACTTCTCAAGGAATTTAGATTAGAGTTCATATTCTTATCTTAGTTAATTATTAACCTTCGGGAGACATATCCATAACCGACATAGACGATGTGAGCTACATGGAATCCAGTGTTCTACTCCCACACCGAAAAGAGAGGGTTAACACTTTCCTAAGGTGCAACCATTCATACATAGCTTATCTAGGTGGATACCACAAGCTATAACCTACGGGGGCACGTAGTTATGGAACATGGCTTCTGGAAACCTTGACTTACTAGCGTGGAGGTTTCCATCTCATGAGACAACATCTATGTTGGGAACCCGGACTTACTAACGTGAAGGTTCTCTTTTGTGGAAAGCCGGACTTACTAACGTGAAGCTTCCACTCTCATTTGTCATGTTCACTCGGTTATAGGCTCTAACTCCCTTTTTAATCATATTTAATCCTTTAATACATTAATTCATATAGATTAGTCCTTAGGGACTTACTCCCTCATATATCATATAGCTCAAAGGTATCTAGGATGAGAATTCTACATTAATCATAGAACCTACATTATGTGAAAATGTCCTTTCACATAATCATATCATATTCATATGTGCATGTGTGTGTGAACATATATGTGACATCTACCTTCACATAAACACCTTTAGGCACACATGTTCATAACTTCATAAATCATATACTTTACATGCATAGAAATAGGTAATGATGCATAGGAGAACTATCCTTTCCTTAGCCATCATGAATCTATCCTACTCATAGATATGCATGAAGTGTGTGTGTGTGTACATTGGTTAACATTATCACATAATGGCTATCACATAGTATTGAAGAAGCCCCCTTTAAAGACCACAACACATGTACAAAATTCATCAAGTCTCAAGTCATACACATATACAGAGTATTAAGGATTATAGATTACACACACTCACATTACATCATAGGAGGCAAGTACATATTCAACAATAAAATATAAGACTCCTAGCATACTTTGATCGCACATTCATATAGGGTTCATATGGGTAGGGGTCATGCTATAAGGATATTCTTCATCACTAGTCATATAGACCATCGGTTCTAACATGATCATCACACATACACATATAACATCATCTCCACACCTAGGTTAAAAAAGTAGTGTAGAAGACAATACACTTAACATCACATAACATCAATTTATTTAGAACATGATATTAGAATCAAGGCTAAATCCTTCAACTTCCTAACATAGAAATCACCATATCAATTCATTGCATCTAATGCCTTCAATACCATGATCATAACACATAAACATATAAAAGAATGTAAACACCGCCACCAAAAGTGGACCATACCAATCAACACGATTCAATGTACATTTTAGACTAATTAGAAGAAATAGGTCAACTTACCAAATCTCCAAGCTAACGATCATCTTTGATCATTCCTCCACAATTCATATTCAATTGATATAGAAATTAATAGCAATAAGCAACTCAATACAATCTATTCACAATTCTATAAATATAAAGTCAATATCACAAGACCCACATTATAGGCTAATTTGAGAAACTAGAAGGATCATGGGTTCTTCATAAAATTGGATATAAATTCATCATAAAATCAGTAGATAAACATATATTCATCATTATAATGCTTTTGAAATCACTTTACCATTGAACCCATGGCTAGATTGAAAAATAGGATTTTTGACTTAGAATTCATGTTTAGAAAACCTTTGAAAGGACTCCATAGATGGATGATTATCTATGGATGAAGGATCACCATACCTTATACATTAAAAAAACCATAAAAATCTAGAATAAAGCTCCAAGAATCCAACTCCATAGCTTGTTCTTGAGCTTGGTCTTCAATAGAGGTTTTGGGGGTTTTGGGATTTTTGGAAGAGAAGAGAACTTTGGGAATTTTATTTCTTAATGGGTGTTAGGGTTTTGGCTTGGGAGAGGGTTTAAAAAGGACCAAAAATCAGTTAATAAAACATCCCCCAAGTTATCAAAACATCCCCACATGAATTGGGACTCTTAGACATGTTAAAATTGACTTAAAAATGACGCAACCGGATCTGGGAGTGGGTTGTGCGTCGCGGAGCAGCCTCCCAATTCTGCCCCAAATAAAATTTGAGGGAGTGAGGCATGCTAGGCACGCGTCGCGAGGGCAAGGTCCAATTCTTGGACCTGCTCGCTGCCTTGGGTAGCTTCTTGTCCAATGTTTGGGTCCTCCTTGGGGGCCTTCGGGTGGTCCCCGGGGACTCGTACCCGAACGTTTTGACCCTTAACATATCTATTGAGGTACTAGGGTAAACTATACTGCTTATCAACTCCAAACGACACATAAAATCAAGCCAAACATACAAGGGCTGACTAGCACGTCTAAAAGGGCTAACTTTCAAACCTCTTGGACGTTCTTGAACGTTTGACCTCCAAACTTCATGAAACTTAACACACTGCTTACAAACATCATTATAACTCATATAAGGACCTAAAGAGCACATGACACCCACATAATCACATAAAAACACCTAAGGACATTTGGTGACTAGTCGTCGAACGTCTTGGTCGTCCCTTGACGTTTGACTTCCAAATTACCTCAAATCAAGTATGCAAGCTATAAAACACATTATTAACATGTTATAAACCATTTTAGACAGATGTGAGACTCTATATACCTTAGTTCATTTTGAGGGTTGTTACAATATCCCCTATTTGGGAAGCATTCATCCTCGAATGACACTTGAAACATTTAAACACTGTCAAGGACTCTATGACTTCCATAGCAGATCACAACACTTCAACATGTTATCACATAAAAGTCAATGCACTAAATTACAAGGAACACAAACTTCATTCTAGCATGCATTCAAGGCAACATAATCAAACATGGACTACTTCTGTAATTCGTTTCATGCATACATACTTCTTCATATTCATTGCCATTTGGAGGAACTACCTTCTCCAACTTAGGCATGTTCATTATTTCAACACAAGGTTAAACATACTATGATTCCAATTGCACAGATAGGCATAATCCACACTTCAACTCATGAGAAAATTTAAACACTTCATTTAGTTGCACAAGAAACATGAATAAGGTAGATTAACTAGAATCTTATAGTATAGACATAATACCATCAAGGTCATATATGAAATTACCATGCTTAGCTTTGTTCAAAGAGGAACTACCTTCTCCTATTTACAACATACACACATGGCATTATAGAGTTCACATAAAAGCAATGCATAGAGGTTAATTCATACTTAAGGAGGATTTCTTTATTCCAAACCACATTATGCTTATACTTCCTTCCTTATGAAATCAACATGGTAGGTCACACCAAGCATATCACAATATTAGCAAGTAAATTTATAGCTTTTTATTCTAGCACATCACTAGATTTCATAAGCATGCATCATTTAGGGAAAATTGTCACAATTTTATAGGCACATCAATAAACATAGGCTAGACCAACCATCACTTCTCAAGAGTAAGCCTATAATAACACTTCCCAAATCTCAAAAGTCACCCATTTTTTTTTCAAAGAGACTCATCTTATTTGTTTAAAGGAGACTCGATTTCTTATTGTGGGGCCAAGAACCACACATAATAAGTGACATAAAGCATGCTCATTAAGCTATCTCATGAAACCAAATTGCACATTTATTGTATAAGAATGCACAATAACATGAGTAACATGCAATTTATAAAAAAATCTTTTTTCATGCAATAATGACTTTTTTTCATAATATGCATAACATAGTGTTATTTAAAACATGCATAACATATGGAGAACATGCAACTTATTACCTTATGCAAGACTCCTATCATGAACAAGCTATTTAGGATATCTTTGGTTTCAAGCTTGAGTAGGAATAGAAGGAAAATATAGGGATATCTACAACCTTACTACTCAAATCATCCTCCCCTACTTAGGATAAACTCATTTAAGAGAAACTCCTCTCAACTCTAGGGGAATCATAGCTTACCAACTCTATTAACTAAGCACATCATCCCTCTCTTGGGATGTAAGCTTATGAACACCCTTCTTACCATCACTACAAAGTGATTTTCAACCTAGAAAAGTTCAAGGGAACTTAACATAGGGACATCAAGGGAACATAAAAATCTTACCATCTATGTACATTATCCCCTACTTGGGGTAGCCTAATCACATCATGCACATCAAGGTCAAGTCAAGTCAAGACCAACCTACAAGGGTTATCACTTTTGGTGGAACATTCCAACCAACCATGCCTAGATACACTCTAAGCATTTCCTCAATAGACCATATTTAAATTCAAGCTTAAAATACAACTAACCACTTCAAAGTAGGTCAACCTCAATTCTTCCCTTCTATTCAAGAGCTAAGGGGTACATACCATACATCCCCCTAAGTCACCTTAGAGTAATCATACCTCCCACTTATTAAATAAAACTACATTTTCCCACCTTTTACCACTCTTAGAATAAGTTCGTAGAGAAAATCATTGACTAGTCATAAGGTTTCTACCATTAACTAGCATACTTCATAATCACCTTGCAAGGCTCAACACACTATCTCCCCTCCTTAAGAGAAAGCCTATACAAAAGATTCCAAACCCACACAAGGACAACTATTAAGCATTTCACATATACTAAGGTAAAATTCATCCTTCTCACTATTTACCATATTCTCCAAGACTTTTCAAGCCTATATAATAACATCATGCTACCATCCTACATAATCATAATACATGCTATCATTCCAAGGGGAACACCATTCAACCACGGAAACTACTAACAAGCTATAACCACATCACATCATAAATTCTTAACATAACATCTCCTTCCCCATAAGCCACCTATAGCCATAAATGGCACCACATCCACATATACTAAATTCACCTTCACATATACTCACCAAACCATAAAACTTAGGTAGGTATAAAAACTCACATTTTCTCCCTCAAGCATTGAGAAATCATCCCTTCCAAGCAATCACATCAATAGACTACCGGACAAGGAAACATAAGAGAGAGATCATATACAGTTAAGTTTTGTGAAGAAGGGAAACTCTATGGTCCTATAACCTCCCATACCATTTGATGTGTCGCGGCTCACCACCAATGATACGAGACTGTACTAGACATGGCAACACGAGACTTTGAAACCTAAGGACAAAACACAAAACCTTATGCTCTGATACAAAGTTTGTAACGACCCAAAGTACCCCCTAGAAGATAGAGCACTCTTAGATCGCCGCACGGCGTCGTCGACCTCTCAGAGGTCTAAGACGAGACCTTAGACATCTTTCATTGCATAATCGTACTAAAAATAGCAAAAAATTTAAAACTTTTCACAGCACATCATATGCTAGAACATTACTTCATATATATAAAATATCATAATACATAGTTAGACTCTAATATCTCTTTGGCATCTTAGGGCATAACTCAATAGATTAGAATAGGGACACGGCCCATAAAACATAAAATATAAGTCTAAGATATTACATAAACTTAAAGAAATATCTTGACATAGGCAACTCTTCAATCATAGGGGTCCCTTTACTTGAACTTGGGATATATATCCAAGATCTTCACTTCGGATACATCCTCTAGCCATCACCACCTACACCTTGTGTAAAAAGATGAAGAAGAATTATATTAGTACAAGAATGCACTAAGTATGACAACCATGCAAAAACATGCATTTAAATAGGACATTTCGTTTGAAATCATGCAACATGTCTTTTTAGTAAACTTCATGAACATAGGCATTATAAGTACAATATAGTTCACATATATCATATAGACATGGATACTACTCATAATAGCACATAAATCCATTTATCATATTTATAAGCATATTCAATACACATCATACATTACCTCTCTTTTAAATTACTTTTATTCTTAAGGAACCCTTAAGTGTACTGTAACATTCCAAAAAATGTACTTGTCTAGTGAAGAGTCTATTAGGCTTTAAGAATATGTATTGGGGTACATAGGCATCCCAATGCCCAATATTGAGTAATATTAGGCATGTTAGAGATTATTGGCTTAAGGGTGTTAGCCAATTTCTATGTATATGCAAGTAAATTAAAATACACTTCGATATTAAATGCTCCAATCCAAGCTTGTTTAGGAATTGTACCTGCAATGAATACCCTAAGCTAAAATAACTATATTATTCACATATCACACATTAGGTACTAGGCATCCAAGTGTCAAGCCTAAGTACCATAGAACATGATCATTTAAAATGATGATGTAGATTAAACAGTACCCAAGGACATAGTGAGGATCCTTGGGACAACAAGAAGTGAACTTTCCAAGTGCAAACAAAGTGCACGGTTAGGAAAGTGTACGGCAACACATGTGCTACCGGCCGAGCGACAAGCCCAATCGATTCGGTTAGGGCGGTTAGGGGGCAGGCGCGCGTCGGGTCAAACCACGTGGGGCAAAGATTCCTAACCAGTCCTAGGCTCTAACTAACTTAACTAACTAGATAACTAACCTAGGACTAAATAAAATGAACTAACTAGTGCACCCGACAACCTAAGACCCAACCGGGTGACACTAGCCGAGTAACTAACTAAAGAAACATCCTAGTTCCTAACCTAGGATGGTCCAAAAGGGTTAGTTATGGTCCTAGCGACTTAGGGGTACTTTAGTAATTACCCTAGGTCACTTAATTAATTAAATTAAAAACTTAATTAATTAATTTAAATGGTCAAACCGAAATCCTTAAGCAAATTTTCAGAATTTGGCTAAGTCAAATGTTCTCATATTTTTAGTCAATTTAGGAGTTGCATTTTGGTAATTAGCTAATTAATTTATTTAATTAAGATAATTAGTCTAAGTTGAATTAGTCATAATCAGTTCCTAAGACTTAGACTCACGTTTGATCACTAGAAAACCTATGACTGAAAAACAGTGAACAACGTAAGAAAAACCGTGGGCGATCTCAAGGCGGTTCTTCAAGGTTTTCGTGCAAAGTGCAAGGTGATCTTTGTAGATTCAATTATACAGTAAGGTATGGGTTTTCTGTCTTGGATTCCTTTCTCCAAAAGACTTTTCAATGTTTTCGAATTCAAGAAATCGAAACTAGGGTTATTCCCAATGATCGAATGTTCATATCCCTAGTTCTCCCTATTTCAGATTATTGTAGTATGTATAATGTAAATCTCGAGCATGTTGTTGGTATGTGGTGCTAACTGATCATTATGTGTATGTTTCCGTGATTTATAATGTCGAATGAGACCTACACGTTAGATCCGTATGATTAGGGTATTATTTACATGAGATACTAAATGTTGTAATTCCTAATTGTGTTTGAGAAGATGGAAATGTTCTTATATGCTAATCAAATGCAAAAAGTTGGCTTGCTTAAAATGATGTGATTACTATTGTATAAACATTAAGTTAATTGACTTGGCTAGCAATAATATCATAGTTTGATTTATGCCAATAAATTGGCCAGCAATATTATTTCCAAAATATGTAAAGTCATACCAATCTTAACTCAATGAACTCATAACATAGGGTATGTCAATCATTGGGACAAGTCCCAACATACCCTATCTAAATGAACATTGTGAACATAATAGCACTTTGAGTAAGTCATTATAACTTCATAAAGAATGGCCCAAGACTATCAATTAGCGTTGAACAAGATAAGGTGAGTAATGAAATAACTAAAAGCTTATGAGTTATGAAATTGATCTAATATAGAGTGTTAAAGGAAGTGAGAGAAGTCTTACTTACACTTAAACGATTATGTCAAAGTTACTCACATAAGAGGGTGCTAGAAACCGTGAGACAAGTCTCACTCGCACCATGATGATAATGTAAGATTAAATTCACATTCATCAAGTATAAAAGAAAGGGGTGACCAGTCATGCATTGAGCTAAGTATACCTCATACTAGAAGCCAACTTCCATAATATTTGAGTCAACTCTAAAAGTTGTAAAGTATAATAAATCTGAGCTAAGCACCGATAGACTAGCAATGAGTATGTGCCAGCACATGTAAGCCTCATGAGACAAGATCACCACCAAGGTGGATAAGGGTCTCCTAAGTCTTCTAGTCTTTAAACTATGTTGCCAGCATAGGAACTAGCTAGTGGATGATTCCACCTAAGAATGCTAGGTAGTATTCGGTTTCACTTTGGCCGGTGAACCACCTCTTTTGGTGTGGGTAAGACACTGGATTTCATGTGAGCTCACATGATCTATGTCGGTTAAAAGCTCAAGAAAGTATTCGGGTTCACCGTAGTCGGTGAACCACCTCTTTTCGGTGTGGGGAAGACACTGCATTCGATTTCACCTTAGCCGATGAACCACCTCTTTTTGGTGTGGGGAAGACACTAGATTTTATGTTAACTCACATGATCTAAGTCAGTTAAATGCTAAAGATTTCTTTAAGAAAGTAAGAAAGAATGAAAGTAGCATGTTCAAAGTGAAAAACAGATCAATGAAGAAAAAATGTAAGTTCAAAGTGAACTAAGTAAGCAAGAGCTTAAGAATGTCAATCATCAATGTTTGATAAGAATGAAGTTTTAACAAATTATTGGTTGATGCCAATATTGGAGTATGAATATATGCCCCAAGATCTATATTTTATGTAAATAATCAAAGAATGGGCATACCCAAAAAAGATTGGGTTATAAATACATTCATGCCCAATTTAACAAGAATGAGAAATATAACTTGTGAGTAGGGTAGCCAAATCATTTCCTTAGTCCTTCGGATAACTTACTCGATTCATTGTAGGTATGGGACTACAATGAATCATTGCACTTGCAAGTAAAACATAGGATCAAAGGAGATCATTGAACTACACAATAATAAGAAGAAAAAGACTGAAAAATAAACTAAGGCATGGGAGAAGAAGCTCTCGGCCTAAAGGAGCAAAATTATTAAGTTTTGTTTGAGTTGTTCTAAAATTATGTTCATGATTCCAAGGCCTTATGTTCATATACAAAATGAGTTGTGTGCTTTAAATACATGAAGATATGTCATATTCATAGCATGATTCACAAATAACAAATTAAGAAAGTATAGTGACTTTACTTTCCAGAAACGACATGTTGCTATAGGAAGAACTTTCCTTGATCATGCATAGTCCTTATGTGTTTATGTGCATACACCTATACTTAGTACAAGTGTGTACTAACCCCTATACTATTACTATTTTTATAGGTGCAGGTTCTTGAGAAGACTGAAGATTCGTTGAAGAGGTTTGGATTAGTGATCTACAGACTTTTGTAGGTCCTCTTGAGCATGAGGATAACTACGTTTATTATTCTAGATTTAGTACATTAGACATTGCTAGTGGATGTTGTCCCTAGCGTTTTGTTTCAAACATTTGTTCAAGTGTTGTATTAAGTCCGGTTTGGCAAACTATTACTATTATTATGAATGCTTCAATTCAGTTGTTTAATCTATCATTAGATGGTTGTTTAGTTTGAGCTTATTAGAATATGACTCTTATGCAGTATTATATAAAGTCTATGTACACTTCAGTAAGTATTAAAAAGTTTTAAGTTTTCCGCAAATTTAACTCTATGATTGTGATGAAAGCTAAGAAGAGGCTTGTCTGCGACCTCTAAGAGGTTAACGACGCCGGTCTCATTTGGGGATGGGTGTGACAAACTTTGTATCAGAGCATGAGGTTAAATTACCTAGGAACTAAAGCTCAAAAACAACCACGTTGCGTAGTTTCTAACTTATGGTTGTGAAGTGCACCACAATCATGACTTAGAGACTAAGTGATGTTAAGAATCTTCTCTTCTTCTACTCTTTATCGTGTTGTCTAGAGCTTTGACATTTTGTGTCACTCTAGCATCTAACTTCCTTCTTGTGTGTACGTGTAGAAAATGAACACGAGGAGAAACGCAGGCAGAAGAGTTGAAGAAGAAGCCGCTGGGGTAAACCAAGATCCCCCTCAAGCCCCAACTGCTGGAGAGCAAGTGCCTGTCAACCTAGCAGCATTGACGGATGGAGAGGTGAGAGCATCACTAGTTTAGATGGTCCAAGCCATCACTGTTCAGGCACAGGCTATCACAACCCAGGCCACTAGAGAGGGTGCTCCCAGGGAGAACCCACATGCTAGCACCATGGCTAGTAGACAGAGAGATTTCACCAGAATGAATCCTTCAGTCTACTTCGGGTCCAAGACCAATGAGGATCCCCAAGAGTTTGTGGATGAGGTTCACAAGATTCTCTGTGCTATGGGTGTTGGTGAAGAGGAGAAGGCTGAGTTGGATGCATACCAGCTCAAGGATGTGGCTCAGGTGTGGTACAAGATGTGGGGAGATGGCCGAACACCAGGAGAAGTCCCCATCACTTGGGATGTTCTCAAGACTGCATTCCTGGAGAGGTTCTTTCCAAAGAGCAGAGAGAGGCTAAGGTTGAGGAGTTCATCAACTTACGTTAGGGAGGTATGTTAGTCAAGGAATACTCCTTGAAGTTTGTTAAGCTTTCCAAATATGCTTCTTCTCTGGTGTCCAATAGCAAGGATGAGATGAGCAGGTTTGTGACTGGTGTATCGGAGGACTTGGAGGAGGAATGTTGGGCAGCCATGTTGCATGATAACATGGACCTTGGTAGGTTGAGGGTGCATGCACAACAGGTTGAGGAAAGTCGTCGGAGAAAGAGAGGTCGAGAAGGTAAGAAGCCTAGGCCCTCGGATCAGACTAGTTCTAGCACTTGTAAGAATTCATTTGGAGTCCAGGACAGACCCAAGTTCAAGAAGGGGCACAAGCACTCAGGTAATCCTACTTCTTCCAAGAACACTAATGCCAAGAAGGGCAATGATAGAAAGTCGTGTGGTAAGTGTGGCCATTCGCATGGAGGTGAGTGCATGGTAGGTTCTAATGCCTGCTATGGTTGCGGCTAGAGTGGGCATATGATCAGGGACTACCCACATGTGAAGAATCAGGCCAAGGTAATTGCTCAGCCTCGGACTAATACTACAGCTGCAGCCAAACCTCCCAAGAGGAACCGGTTCTATGCGTTGAAAGGAAGAGAAGAGCAGGAGAAGTCAGCTGATGTGGTCACTAGTAACTTGCTTGTCTTTTCTTTTCCTGTTTTTATGCATTGTTAGATCCAAGATCTACCTTGTCTTTTGTTACTCCTTTAGTAGCTAGTAAATTTGACTTGCTTCCTGAGATCTTGCATGAACCTTTTCTAGTTAGTTCTCCCATAGGGGACAACATTAGGGCCGAAAAAGTATATAGAGATTGCCCAATAACTATTCTTGATAGAGTTACATATGCTTACCTAATAGAATTAACCATGCTTGACTTTGATATAATTTTGGGTATGGATTGGCTCCATAAATTCTATGCTACCATAGACTGTCAAAATAGGGTAGTAGGTTTCAGTTTCCCAATGAGTTAGAGCTAGAATGGGAAGGGCGTGGTTCAAATCCAACAGGCCAAATAGTTTCTAATCTTAAAGCCAATAAGATATTGTCTAAGGGGTATTTATGCCACTTGGTCAGAGTCAATGAGTTTGAATATGAAGTTCCTTCCATAGACTCTGTGTCCATAGTGAATGAGTTTCAAGATGTCTTTCCGGAGGATTTACCAGGAATCCCTCCTGAACGCGAAATTAACTATGGTGTTGACTTAGTGTCACACCCAGAATCTAGACCTCGGATGAGACCGGCGTCGTTGACCTCTCAGAGGTCGCAGACAAGCCTCTTAGCATTCGTCATAACATGTGATCATTAAAAATTGCAGAAAAATTAAAGACTTTTAATATACTAATGAAGTATACTTAGACTTCATACTTAAGATTTATAAGGACATACGATATTCTAAAACTTGTCTCACATGTATATAACCATCTAAAGAATGTGAATCTGGACTTAGCTAATAATAGTAAATATGTCATGTAGGCCTTAATACAAAAGAATCCATAGAATATAATGGAATAACGTATTCTAAAAACTACTATATCTTCATAAGGCTGGAAATTGAAATGGTAACGTCCCAAACTTGAGGAGCTACCATGACTTGGAGAAAGAGTTCCAAGCTTCTTCAAATCGACCTCTTTGACTTCAATGGCCGGAACCTACAGTTGTAGTACAATAAAATAATAGGGTTAGTACGCCACATGTACTAAGTATGGGTATATGCACATAACACATAGTGACATGCATGAAAAACGGATTATTTAACATTCTTTAGAAAACATGCTAAGTCATATGAAAGTCTTCAATGCACATACCATATAACATATGTAAGTAACGATTCCATCACTTAAAGAATGATCATAATTGAAGGCATATTCTCATAAAGTCACTTTAACAATTCATATTCAATAAACCATATAAACATAGCATAAAAAACACTTCCCAATGATCCCATCCCCAACCTACAAGTGCAATGGTCATGTGAAGCCCCATAACCCCACATAACCAAGTAGATAAGATAGGATACCATAAGTAAGCTTTGCTTCATATAACTTGTAACATAGTTAGTTATCATTAACATAACAATATAGCCAAATAACATATTTATCATAATAGCCAACATTCATATAAAAGTAACATCGTATATCATAAACGTATATCTTTCATATCATCATATTACTTATGAACAATCTCCTAGGATTTCCTTAGAGTCAACTTGTGCAATGTCTAGGTAGCGTCCCATACCACTACCTATACTAAGCCGAACTCCTCAAGTCATCCTAGTCAACGTTCGTTTACTTGTTTTTCATTTTACATGAGGGAACATACGCATTAACCAACATAGACCATGTGAGCTAAATATGGAATCCGGTGTCTTCCCCACACTGAAAAGAGGTGGTCTACTTGCCAAAGTAGCACCGAACATGACATAGCTTTCTAGGTGGATCCACTAGCTAGTATCCTATGGTGGCAACATAGTTCAAGAACTAGGAGATGTATTAGAGACCCATAGTTCCACATTACATGGCATCCTCAATCTCATGAGAATCTTTGTGAACCTACCTTCTCGCCGGGGAAGGGACACTTCCCATATCTAGTTCATCGGTGCTTAGCTTAAGTCCCTTTTCTTGAAATAACCTTTAATTTGTCTTTTATCAAAAACTTATCATAGGGCATAGGAGATTATCTCCTTGTATAACATGATCATGATCTCTTTTAGATTAGATGAGAATTGTCCTTTCATCGTAACCCTTTATACGTGAGAGTTACATGGCATAATCATCTTGTGTAAAGCATACAAGAGAGTATCATAACTTGCATATTCATATTCTTATCATAATCTAACGATTTACATGTTCATATCCAGCATATTCACATAACAACATCTTACATACTTTCATAACATAGCATCATGACTTATAGGCTAGCACAAACACCCAAGAGTAATCACGTTTAGAAGACTTACCTCTTCTTTCCAAGAATCTTATTCATCATGCAATATTCATAATCATATATAGTGAAATACTCAATGACATAATCAAGAACAACTCATAAAAGCATGTACAAGATCAATGCATAACATAGAAGAAGGTAAACGGGTCATTAAAGGGTTCATTCAAACCTTAAATTCTAACCCTAACGTTTTCACGTTATCAAACACTACAAATTATCCATTCGAAACCATCATATAGAGAAATATCATGTATAACATGTTATTCAAACATTATCAATAAATTATTCAACAATTCATGCAAATTAGATATAGAAAACATTTACTTTTCATTGAAAACCATAAATCTAGGGTTAGGAAGAAAATCTGTTTTGTAGAGTAAAAACCCTAGTATTTGAAGTTCTTGAAAACTTATCTTGAAATAACCTCTTGGAGAAAGGAATCCAAAGAGTTAAAACACATACCTTAAAGATGAAGAATCCACAAAATCTGATTGGAGACTTCGAAACCTTCGTCTACTTCCTTAAGCTTTTTCTTGTTCTTCAATGGAGTTTGGAAAAGAGAGCATTCTTGAGGAATTGAGAGAATTTCGTTTGATTCTGATTTGGGACGTGTAATTGTGGTCTAAAGCTGACCTAATATCAATATATTGACGTTGCAAGAGTTTCCCTAAAGATTCTCCACTTAAATTAGCAAATCGCCCCTCCTAAATCGACTACAAATAGGAGAGCATTTGACTAAGGGTCTCGGGTTTGACTAGGACTTAAATTAATTTATTAAGTTACTAATTTAATTAATTAAGTGACCTAGGATAATTACTAAAGTACCCCTAAGTTGTTTGGACCATAACCAACCCCTTTGGACCATCCTAGGTTTGGTACTAGGATGTTTCTTTAGTTAGTTACTCGGCTAGTGTACCCGGTTAGGTCTTAGATTTTTGGGCACACTAGTTAGTTAATTTTAGTTAGTCCTAGGTTAGTTAGTTATTTAGAAAAGTTAGTTAGGACCTAGAATTAGTTAGGGAGCTCAGCCCTACATGGTTTGATCCGACACAACCTGCCCCCTAACTGCCCTAACCGAATTCGGTTGGGCTTGTCTCACAGCCGTTGGTAGCACATGTGCTTGCACATGTGTTGCGTGCACTTTCCCTAACCTTGCACTCTGGAAAGTTCACTTCTTGTCCAAGGATCCTCACTATGTCCTTGGGCACTGCTTAATCTACATGGTCATGTGATATGGTACCTAGGCTTGACACTTGGATGCCTAGTACCTAATGTGTATTAACGATGACACTAAAAATTTTAGCTTAGGGTATTCATTGCAGGTACAATTCCTAAACAAGCTTGGTTTGGAGCATTTGAACATCAAGGTATATTTTCATTTACTTGCGTATACATAGAAATTGGCTAACACCCTTAAGCCAATATTACTTAATATTGGGCATTGGGATGACTATGTACCTCAATTCATATTCTTAAAACCTAATAAGCTCTTCACTAGAAAAGTTCATTTTTCGGAATGTTACATTATCCCCCCCTTAGGAACATTCATCCCCTAATGACACTAAAATCTTTTGCAGGGTAAGGAATAGACTCAATACTAGCAGCACAACCAGTACATAACATATCATTACACTTAGCACTCAATTTATGATGCACAAACATATAAGAGCTACATATTCATAACATATAGTGAGGAATTTCTCGACCTTATCATAAGCTCAAAATGCATCAAAGAGTTACCATGCTATCAATCTTAACAAATAGCAAAAATCTCAAGAAAACATATGCATACAAGTTTCACATAAGTTCAAGAATAGAGTATGAAAACATCTTCTTAAAACTCTAGTTGGTACTATCTTTTACTAAAACATGCACCTATTTAGTAAACATGTTAAATTTTTCATTCTTGTTAAATTGGGCATGAATTCTTTATAAGCCAATCTTTATTTGCTATGCACATTCTTTGATTTTTATCACTAGCCAAGTCAATTAACTTCTTGTATATCCTATAGTAATCACATCATTTTAAGCAAGCCAACTTTTAACCTTTGATTAGCCTATAAGAATAATTCAATGCTTAGTTTGGCAAATCTATAACGTTAATTTGGCATAGAAGATTTATTAATTAGCTTTGATTCTCATTCTTATTTCTTCTTGGAAACATTGAATTCCCAACACTTACAACATATCTGCCACAACGTCGGGAGAGCTTTCTTGTTCACCCCTAGCCTTGAGTGCATATAAACGGTTCCTTTTTGGAGCTTCAGAATTATGACCGTTTGGTTGAGCTTGACTATTACCCTTACCTTGACTTCTCACATTAGGACAATCTTTCACCATATATGGCCACCTTTGCCACAACCATAGCAACTATTAGTTCCAACAAGACATTCACCCTCATGCTTCTTACCACACTTACCACAAGTTGGTCTTTCTCTTGGTGGTTCAACGTTTCTCCCCTCTTGAGGTTTAGGATTAGAACCTCTATCATTGCGATTCTCGAAGAAATTTGAAGGAACTTGGTTTGAAAACCTCTTCTTAAACTTAGGCTTGTCTTGAACATCTAGCCTCCTTTTAGGAGAACCACTCTCAAAAGACTTTGCCTTCTTAGCTTCCCTATTTCTCTTCCTTAGGCGACTTTCCTCAGCCTGTTGAGCATGAACCATTAACCTAGAAAGATTCATATTATAATGAAGCATGTCTGGACGACATTCTTCTTCAAGCTCTTCGGACACGCCCGTTACATAACGGCTCATCTCATCCCTAGCATTAGAAACCAAAGAAGAAGCATATTTGGACAACTTAATGAACTTCAAGGAGTATTTCTTAACACTCATACCTCCTTGACGAAGGTTGATGAACTCCTCTACCTTAGCTTCTCTTTGTTCCCTTGGAAAGAATCTATCAAGAAAGGCCTTTTTGAAGATCTCCCAAGTCACGGGACCATCTCCTAAAGCCCTACTATTATTCCACATATTGAACCATGTCTGAGCCACGTTCTTGAGTTGATAAGAAGCAAGTTCAGCCTTCTCAGTAGTACTCACCCCCATAGCAAACAAAATCTTGTAGACCTCATCTAGGAAATCCTTGGGGTCCTCATCAGCTTTTGATCCAAAGTTCATGGGAGGGTTCATCCTAGTAAAATCTCTTAAACGGCTGGCCTTCGTACTAACATGTTGATTTTCTCGAGGTGCAACCTCTCTTTTAGCTTGAGCCATGATGGTTTGAGCTTGGGTGGTGATGGCTTGGGCCATTTGGAACAGGGCTGCCCTCACCTCACCATCCGTCATAGTTGGAGGATTCACCGGAACTTGATTATTTGCAGCAGCTTGCACTTCAGGAGCATTTTGGTTACCTTGCGGAGTAGCTCCCGCATTCGCGATCTCTTACCCTACTTTTCTAGCGGCTGTCCTTCTTGTGTTCATCGCCTATATACAAAAGAAAGGGATTAGATGCTAAAAGACACATAGTGTCAAAGCTCTAGAGGCACGACATAAGAGTATCAAGAAAAGAGAAGTTTCCTAATCATCACATAGCCTCTCGTCCATAATTATGGCGCACTTCACAACCATGAAGACGCTAGGAAACATGGTTTAGTGAGACATTGACCCTAAGGATATTTAACCTCATGCTCTAATACTAAGTTTAAGATTCAAATACTTAACCTGGCTCTGATACCAAGTATTTCACACCCGGAATCTAGACCCCTGATGAGACCGGCATCGTTAACCTCTCAGAGGTCACAGACAAGCCTCTTAGCATTCATCAAAACACGTGATCATTAAAAACTACGGAAAAATTAAAGACTTTTAATATACTAATGCATTATACTTAGACTTCATACTTAAGATTTATAAGGACATACGATATTCTAAAACTTGTCTCACATGTATATAACCATCTAAAGAATGTGAATCTGGACTTAGCCAATAATAGTAAATATTCCATATAGGCCTTAATACAAAAGAATCCAAAGAACATAACGGAATAACATATTCTAAAAACTACTAAATCTTCAAAAGGCTGGAAATTGAAATGGTAACGTCCCAAACTTGAGGACCTACCATGACTTGGAGAAAGAGTTCCAAGCTTCTTCAAATCGACCTCTTTGACTTCAATGGCCGGAACCTACAGTTGTAGTAAAATAAAGTAATGGGGTTAGTACACCACATGTACTAAGTATGGGTATATGCACATAACACATAGTGACATGCATGAAAAACGGATCATTTATCATTCTTTAGAAAACATGCTAAGTCATATGAAAGTTTTCAATGCTCATATCATATAACATATACAAGTAACGATTCCATCACATAAAGCATGATCATAATCGAAGGCATATTCTCATAAAGTCACGTTAACAATTCATATTGAATAAACCATATAAACATAGCATACAAAACACTTACCAATGATCCCATCCCCAACCTACAAGTGCAATGGTCATGTGAATCCCCATAACCCCACATAACCAAGTAGATAAAATAAGAGACCATAAGTAAAACTTTGCTTCATATAACTTGTAACATAGTTATCATTAACATAGCAATATAGCCAAATAACATATTTATCATAATAGCCAACATATAAAAGTAACATCATATATCATAAACATAAATCTTTCATATCATCATATTACTTATGAACAATCTCCTAGGATTTCCCTTAGAGTTAACTTGTGCAATGTCTAGGTGCGTCCCATACCACTACCTATACTAAGTCAAACTCCTCAAGTCACCCTAGTCAACGTTCGTTTACTTGTTTTTCGTTTTACATGAGGGAACATACGCATTGACCGACATAGACCATGTGAGCTAAACATGGAATCCGGTGTCTTCCCCACACCGAAAAGTGGTGGTCTACCTGCCAAAGTACAACCGAACATGACATAGCTTTCTAGGTGGATCCACTAGCTAGTATCCTATGGTGGCAACATAGTTCAAGAACTAGGAGATGTATTAGAGACCCATAGTTCCACATTACATGGAAGCCTCAATCTCATGAGAATCTTTGTGAACCTACCTTCCCGCTGGGGAAGGGACACTTCCCATATCTAGTTTATCGGTGCTTAGCTTAAGTCCATTTTCTTGAAATAACCTTTAATTTGTGTTTTATCAAAAACTTATCATAGGGCATAGGAGATTATCTCCTTGTATAACATGATCATGAGCTCTTTTAGATTATCTGAGAATTTTCTTTTCATCGTAACCCTTCATACGTGAGATTTACATAGTATAATAATCTTGTGTAAAGCATACAAAAGAGTATCATAACTTGCATATTCCTATTCTTATCATAATCTCACGATTTACATGTTCATAGCCAGATATTCACATAGCAACATCGTACATACTTTCATAACATAGCATCATGACTTATAGGCTAGCATAAACACCCAAGAGTAATCACGTTTAGAAGACTTACCTCTTCTTTCCAAGAATCTTATTCATCATGCAATATTCATAATCATATATAGTGAAATACTCATTGACATAATCAAGAACAACTCATAAAATCACGTACAAGATCAATACATGACATAAAAGAAGGTAAACGGGTCATTAAAGGGTTCATTCAAATCTTAAATTCTAACCCTAACGTTTTCACGTTATCAAACACAACAAATAACCCATTCGAAACCATCACATAGATAAAGATCATGTTTCACACGTTATTCAAACATTATCAATCAATTATTCAACAATTCATGCAAAATTAGATATAGAAAACGTTTACTTTTCATTGAAAATCATAAATTTAGAGTTAGGAAGAAAATCTGTTTTGTAGAGTAAAAACCCTAGTATTTGAAGTTCTTGAAAACTTATCTTTAAATGACCTCTTGGGGAAAGGAATCCCAAGAGTGAAAACCCATACCTTAAAGATGAAGAATCCATGAAATCTGATTGGAGACTTCGAAACCTTCGTCTACTTCCTTAAGCTTTTTCTTGTTCTTCAATGGAGTTTGGAAAAGAGAGCGTTCTTGAGGGATTGAGAGAATTTAGTTTGCTTCTGATTTGGGACGTGTAATTATGGTCTAAAACTGACCTAATATCAATATATAGACATCCCAAGAATTTCCCTAAAGATTTTCCACTTAAATTACCAAACCACCCCTCCTAAATCGACTACAAATAGGAGACAATTTGACTAAGGGTCTCGGGTTTGACTAGCACTTAAATTAATTAATTAAGTTGCTAATTTAATTAATTAGGTGACCTAGGGTAATTACTAAAGTACCCCTAAGTTGTTTGGACCATAACCAACTCCTTTGGACCATCCTAGGTTAGGTACTAGGATGTTTCTTTAGTTAGTTACTCGGCTAGTGTACCTCATTAGGTCTTAGATTTTTGGGAACACTAGTCAGTGAATTTAGTTAGTGCTAGGTTAGTTACTTAGTTAGGGAAGTTAGTTAAGACCTATAATTAGTTAGGGAGCTCGGCCCTACATGGTTTGATCCGACACAGCCTTCCCCCTAACTGCCCTAACCAAATTCGGTTGGGCTTGTCTCTCGGCTGTTGGTAGCACATGTGTTGCGTGCAATTTCCCTAACATTGCACTCTGGAAAGTTCACTTCTTGTCCAAGGATCCTCACTATGTCCTTGGGCACTGCTTAATCTACGTGGTCATTTTAAATGGTCATGTGTTATGGTACCTAGGCTTGACACTTGGATGCCTAGTACCTAATGTATATTAACGATGACACTAAATTTTTTAGCTTAGGGTCTTCATTGCAGGTACAATTCCTAAACAAGCTTGGATTGGAGCATTTGAACATCAAGGTATATTTTCATTTACTTGCGTATACATAGAAATTGGCTAACACCCTTAAGCCAATATTCTCTAACATGCCCAATAATACTCAATATTGGGCATTGGGATGCCTATGTACCTAAATTCATATTCTTAAAACCTAATAGGCTCTTCACTAGCCAAGTACATTTTCGGGAATGTTACACTTAGATCCCAAGACCAAACCAATTTCTATTCCTCCCTATAGGATGGCTCCAGCGGAACTCAAAGAGTTGAAGTTGCAGTTAAAAGATTTACTTGATAAGGGATTAATCCGCCGAGCATATCCCCATGGGGTGCTCCAGTGTTGTTCGTTAAGAAAAAGGATGTAACTCTTAGAATGTGTATCGATTATCGGCAACTCAACAAAGTCACTATAAAGAACAAATACCCTCTTCCCAGAATCGATGATCTATTTGATCAACTCCAAGGTTCAAGCTTCTTTTCTAAAATAGATCTTCGATCAGGGTATCACCAACTTAGAGTGAGACAAGAGGACGTTCCTAAGACTGCCTTCCATACTAGGTATGGTCATTAGGAGTTTCTTGTGATGTGATTTGGTCTCACTAACGCACCAGTCGCGTTTATGGACCTTATGAATAGAGTCTTTTGTGAATACCTTGATTGTTTTGTCATAGTATTAATAGATGACATCCTCATATACTCTAAGACTAGAGACGAGCATGAACAGCATTTGAGAATGACATTGCAAGTACTCAAGGAACATCAGTTGTATGAAAAGTTCAGCAAATGTGAGTTTTGGCTGAGATCAGTGACCTTTCCTGGTCATGTTGTGACTGACCAGGGTGTAGAGGTCGATTTGAAAAAGATTGAGGCAGTAAAGAATTGGCCGAGACCCCTCACTCCTACAGATATTCAAAGTTTCTTGGGTTTGGCTAATTATTATCGCAGGTTTGTTGAGGGATTTTCCACAATTGCTGCTCCATTAACTGCCTTAACAAAGAAGAAGGCGAAGTTTGAGTGGTCTGAAACTTGTGAAAAGAGATTCCAAGAGCTCAAAGACCGACTCACTTCAGCTCCAGTTCTTACATTGCCGAGAAGTGGTGAAGGGTATGTGGTGTACTGTGATGCTTCCCGAGTAGGTTTGGGAGATGTTCTTATGCAGGATGGCAAGGTGATTGCATATGCATCAAGACAGTTGAAAATCCACGAGAAGAATTACCTTACCCATGATCTTGAGTTAGCTGCTGTGGTATTTGCATTGAAACTTTGGAGACATTACTTATATGGTGTACATGTGGATGTATTTACTGACCATAAAAGTCTTCAGTATGTTTTTACACAGAGAGAATTGAATTTTCGTCAGAGAAGATGGCTAGAGCACTCAAATATTATGACATGAGTGTCCACTATCACCCAGGTAAGGCCAATGTAGTGGCCAATGCTTTGAGCCGATTGAGCATGGGCAGTGTGTCTCATATCAAAGATGAGAAGAATAAGTTTGTTAAAGAGGTACACCAATTGGGTAAGTTAGTTGTACGTCTGGTAGATACACCAAGTGGGGGTGTTTCAGTTCATTCCAGTTCTGAATCCTCATTTGTTGTAGATGTTAAAGCTAAGCAGCATCTCAGCCCAGTACTCATGGAGTTGAAAGATTCGGTGTTGAGTAAGCAGAATGAATCATTCTCCCTAGGGGAGGATGGTGTGCTTAGATACCAGGGCAGATTGTGCGTGCCAAATATTGATGATTTGAGACCTAATATAATTGCAGTGGCTCATGGCTCTAGGTATTCCATCCATCCAGGTTCCACCAAGATGTACCCTGATCTTAAAGAGATCTATTGGTGGGAATGTATGAAGCGAGATATCTCTAAGTTTGTGGAGGAGGGTCCCAATTGACAACAGGTTAAGGCCGAACACCTTAAGCCTGGAAGGTCTTACCCAGTCGATTGAGATTCCAACATGGAAGTGGGAGGCTATTAATATGGACTTTGTGGTTGGTCTGCCCAAGACCCGAAAACTGCATGATTCCATTTGGGTGATTGTTGACAGGATGACTAAGTCTGATCACATCATTCTTGTGAAGTCTACTTACAGAGCCGAAGATTATGCCAAGCTATATGTTGATGAGATCGTGAGGTGGCATGGGATCCCTTTATCTATCATTTCGGATAGGGGAGCTCAGTTCACTTCTCACTTTTGGAGATCTTTCCAAAAGAGTTTGGGTACACAGGTCAACTTAGCACTGCTTTCCACCCTCAGACGGATGGACAAGCAGAGCGTACCATTCAGACCCGTGAAGACATGTTGAGAGCATGTGTTATTGACTTCAAGGGGAGTTGGGATGATCACTTGCCACTGATTGAGTTCTCTTATAATAATAGCTACCATTCCAGTATTGGGATGACACCTTTTGAGGCACTGTATGGCAGGAGATGTAGGTCCCCTGTTGGGTGGTTTGAAGTAGGAGAGTCTGCCATCCTTGGTCCCGAGATCATACATGAGGTTGTGGAAAAGGTGAGAATAATCAGGGATAGATTGGCTACTGCTTACCGTCGTCAAAAATCCTATGCTGATAACAGGAAGAGGGCTCTTGAATTCGAAGTAGGTGATCAAGTTTACCTAAAGATATCACCCCTGAAAGGGGTGATGAGGGTTGGTAAGAAAGGGAAGTTGAGTCCGAGGTGCATAGGTCCTTATGAGGTCTTACAGCGAGTAGGGAATGTTGCCTACGAACTGAAGTTACCAAATAACTTGGCTTCTGTTAATCCAGTGTTTCACGTTTCGATGCTTATAAAGTGTCTAGGTGATCCAGCATCCATCCTACCTGTTGAGGGGTTAGGAGCCGATGAGAACCTTTCTTACGAAGAGGTTCTAGTTGAAATTTTAGATCGCCAAATGAAGCGGCTGAGGAACAAGGAGGTTGCCACCGTAAAGGTGTTACGGAGGAACCACCTTGTTGAGGGAGCAACATGGGAGGCCAAGGCCGATATGAGATCCCGTTGCATTAGCGGTTTTGGTGTTTTAAGTCCATAATTGTGTGTGTTATACTTGCACTATATGAGTTAATATGATTTCATGCTTGCATTCATGTTGCTATTTTTGTATAGCGTTGACATGATTTTTGTGTTGCATGAGTTGTGATGTGCATTGAGTTAAAGTAAGATTGAGAAGGAAGTTCCTCAATCTCAGATATGAAGCTTCAGATAAGCTTTGAGTGATGTACATCATCCAGAGTAAGTTGTGAATCAGATATTCACAAAGAGTAAAGTTTCAAGTATGTTGATGTGTTTTTCGAAAATACCCTCTTTGATTCAAAATGATGTGTAGTGTCATTCGGGGACGAATGTTCCTTAGGGGGGGATAATGTAACATTCCAGAAAATGTACTTGTCTAGTGAAGAGTCTATTAGGCTTTAAGAATATGTATTGGGGTAAATAGGCATCCCAATGCCCAATATTGAGTAGTATTGGGCATGTTAGAGATTATTGGCTTAAGGGTGTTAGCCAATTTCTATGTATACGCAAGTAAATTAAAATACACTTCGATATCAAATGCTCCAATCCAAGCTTGTTTAGGAATTGTACCTGCAATAAAAACCCTAAGCTAAAATAACTATATTCTTCACATATCACACATTAGGTACTAGGCATCCAAGTGTCAAGCTTAAGTACCATAGCACATGATCATTTAAAATGATCATGTAGATTAAGCAGTGCCCAAGGACATAGTGAGGATCCTTCGGACAACAAGAAGTGAACTTTCCAAGTGCAAACAGAGTGCACGTTTAGGAAAGTGCACAGCAACACATGTGCAAGCACATGTGCTACCGGCCGAGAGACAAGCCCAACCGATTCGGTTAGGGCGGTTAGGGGGCAGGCGCGCGTTGGGTCAAACCACGTGGGGCCAAGCTTCCTAACAAGTCCTAGGCTCTAACTAACTTAACTAACTACCTAACTAACCTAGGACTAACTAAAATGAACTAACTAGTGCACCCGACAACCTAAGACCTAACCGGGTGACACTAGCCGAGTAACTAACTAAAGAAACATCCTAGTACCTAACCTAGGATGGTCCAAAAGGGTTAGTTACTAGCAACTTAGGGGTACTTTAGTAATTACCCTAGATCACTTAATTAATTAAATTAGCAACTTAATTAATGAATTTAAATGGTCAAACCGAAATCCTAAATAAAATTTTCAGAATTTGGCTAAATAAAATGTTCTCCTATTTTTAGTCAATTTAGGAGGGGCGTTTTGGTAATTAGCTAATGGATTTATTTAATTAAGTTAATTAGTCTAAGTTGAATTAGTAATATTAAGTTTCTAAGACTTAGACTCACGTTTGATCACTAGAAAACCTACGACTGAAAAACAGTGAACAACGTAAGAAAAACCTTAGGCAATTTCAAGGTGGTTCTTCAAGGTTTTCGTGCAAAGTGCAAGGTGATCTTCGTAAATTCAATTCTACAGTAAGGTATGGGTTTTCTCTCTTGGATTCCTTTCTCCAAGAGGCTTTTCAACGTTTTTGAATTCAAGAAATCGATACTAGGGTTGTTCCCAATGATCGAATGTTCATATCCCTAGTTCTCCCTATTTCCGATTCTTGTAGTATGTATAATGTAAATCTCGAGCATGTTGTTGGTATGTGGTGCTAACTGATCATTATGTGTATGTTTCCGTGATTTATAATGTTGAATGAGACCTACACGCTAGATCCGTATGTTTAGGGTATTATTAAATGAGATACTAAATGTTGTAATGCCTAATTGTGTTCGAGAAGATGGAATTGTTCTTATATGTTTATCAAAGGATAAAAGTTGGCTTGCTTAAAACTATGTGATTACTATTGTATAAACATGAAGTTAATTGAGTTGGCTAGCAATAATATCATAGTTTGATTTATGCCAATAAATTGGCCAGCAATATTATTTCCAAAATAAGAGGGTGCTAGAAACCGTGAGACAAGTCTCACTCGCACCATGATGATAATGTAAGATTAAATTCACATTCATCAAGTATAAAAGAAAGGGGTGACCAGTCATCCATTGAGCTAAGTATACCTCATACTAGAAGCCAACTTCCATAATGTTTGAGTCAACTCTAAAAGTTGTAAAGTATAATAAATCTGAGCTAAGCACCGATAGACTAGCAATGAGCTTGTGCCAGCACATGTAAGCCTTATGAGACATGATCACCACCAAGGTGGATAAGGGTCTCCGAAGTCTCCTAGTCTTTGAACTATGTTGCCAGCATAGGAACTAGCTAGTGGATGATTCCACCTAAGAATGCTAGGTAGTATTCGATTTTACTTTGGCCGGTGAACCACCTCTTTTCGGTGTGGGGAAGACACTGGATTTCATGTTAGCTCACATGATCTATGTCGGTTAAAAGCTCAAAAAAGTATTCGGGTTCGCCTTAGCCAGTGAACCACCTCTTTTCGGTGTGAGGAAGACACTGGATTTGGTTTCACCTTAGCCGGTTAACCTCCTCTTTTCGGTGTGGGGAAGACACTCGATTTCATGTTATCTCACATGATCTAAGTCAGTTAAATGCTAAAAATTTCTTTAAGAAAATATGAAAGAATGAAAGTAGCATTTTTAAAGTGAACAACAGATCAATGAAGAAGAAATGTAAGTTCAAAGTGAACCAAGTAAGCAAGAGCTTAAGAATGTCGATCATCAATATTTGATAAGAATGAAGTTGTAACAAGTTATTGGTTTATGTCAATATTGGAGTATGAATATATGCCCCAAGATCTATATATTATGTAAATAATCAAATAAAGGGCATAGCCAATAAAGATTGTCTTATAAATACATTCATGCCCAATTTAACAAGAATGAGAAATATAACTTGTGAGTAGGGTAGCCAAATCATTTCCTTAGTCCTTCGAATTACTTACTCGATTCATTGTAGGTATGGGACTACAATAAATCATTGCACTTGTAAGTAAAACATAGGATCAAAGGAGATCAATGAACTACACAACAACAAGAAGAAAGAGACTGAAAAAGAAACTAAGGTATGGGAGAAGAAGCTCTCGGCCTAAGGGAGCAAAATTATTAAATTTTGTTTGAGTTGTTCTAAAATTATGTTCATGATTCCAAGGTCTTATGTTCATATACAAAATGAGTTGTGTGCTTTAAATGCATGAAAACATGCCAGATTCATAGCATGATTCACAAATAACAAATTAGGAAAGTATAGTGACTTTACTTTCCAGAAACGGCATGTTGCTATAGGAAGAGCTTTCCTTGATCATGCATACTCCTCATGTGTTTATGTGCATACACCCATACTTAGTACAAGTGTGTAATAACCCCTATACTATTACTATTTTTTTTTATAGGTGTAGGTTCTTGAGAAGACTGAAGATTCGTTGAAGCGGTTTGGATTAGTGATCTCCAGACTTTGGTAGGTCCTCTTGAGTTCGAGGATGCCTACGTTTATTATTATAGATTTAGTACATTAGACATAGCTAGTGGATAATGTCCCTAGCGTTTCGTTTCAAACATTTGTTCAAGCGTTGTATTAAGGTCAGTTTGGTAAACTATTACTATTATTATGAATGCTTCAATTCAGTTGTTTAATCTATCGTTAGATGGTTGTTTAGTTTGAGCTTATTAGAATATCACTCTTATGCAGTATTATATGAAGTCTATGTACACTTCAAAAAGTATTAAAAAGTTTTAAATTTTCCGCAAATTTAACTGTATGATTGTGATGAAAGCTAAGAAGAGACTTTTATGCGACCTCTGAGAGGTTAACGACGCTGGTCTCATCTGGGGTCTAGGATCTGGGTGTGACATGTACCTAGTGCAATGCATCACCTTGAGGTCACCATACAATGGTCTTTCATAATATGCTTCATAACACAATCACATATATTCACAAGTCATGAGCACATCAAAGACATCAACTTCACATAAGGACCATAACCTAAGACAACTCCTAAGTCACACTAGTGCAATGTGTAGGTAACATCCCATAATGCTACTTCCACCATGTGTACCTAAGAAGTCACCCTAGACTAGGCATAACATATTCAACAAGTCACAACATATTCATTTACAACTAGCAATAAGGCCACATACTTCATATCATCATATAAGGACTCTTTCCTTTACTACAACCTTAGTCATACTTCATATAACATCATAAGAAGACTCATCATATTTCATACACTTTAGACCTTACTTACTTAGTTCATATAATAGGTAAACTACCCTCAAAACCCCTTCATAAGCTTACTTGTGCAATGTACACATGGAGTCCCATACACCCCCACCTCCCATATACTAAGTAAACTCATTTAGAGGCCATAAGTGTAATGCACATGCATGGTCATAATTAATTTTTTTATATAAAAAGGTCACTTAATATGCATTCATACAAGTCATACATAACATATGTCTTTACTTCATAAGGGTCTTCAATCCTATCCTTTCTTGAAGTCATCTAGTGCAATGTATAGGTAGGATCCATAGTCCTCCCATACCAAGTACACTTCTCAAGGAATTTAGATTAAAGTTCATATTCTTATCTTAGTTAATTATTAACCTTCGGTAGACCTAGCCATAACCGACATAGACCATGTGAGCTACATGGAATCTGTTGTTCTACTCCCACATAGAAAATAGAGGGTTAACACTTGCCTAAGGTCCAACCATTCATACATAGTTTATCAAGGTGGATACCACAAGCTATAACCTACGGGGGTACGTAGTTATAGAACATGTAGATTGCTTTTAGATACCTTGACTTACTATCGTGGATGTTTCCATCTCATGAGACAACATCTAAGTTGGGAAACCGAACTTACTAACGTGAAGGTTCTCTTTGTGGAAAGTCGGACTTACTAACGTGAAGCTTCCACTCTCATTTGTCATGTTCACTAGGTGCTAGGCTCTAACTCCCTTTTTAATCATATTTAAGCCTTTAGTGCATTAATTCATATAGATTAGACCTTAGGGACTTACTTCCTCATATATCATATATCTCAAAGGTATCTAGGATGAGAATTCTACATTAATCATAGAACCTACATTATGTGAGAATGTCCTTTCACATAATCATATCATATTCATACATGCATGTGTGTGTGTACATATATGTGAGATCTACCTTCACATAAACACCTTTAGGCACACATGTTCATAACTTCATAAATCATATACTTTACATGCATAGAAATAGGTAATGATGCATAGGAGAACTATAATTTCCTTAGCCATCATGAATCTATCCTACTCATAGATATGCATGAAGTGTGTGTGTGTACATTGGTCAACATTATCACATAATGACTATCACATAGTATTGAGGAAGCCACCCTCTAAAGACCACAACACATGTACAACATTCATCAAGTCTCAAGTCATACACATATATAGAGTATTAAGGATTATAGATTACACACACTCACATTACATCATAGGAGGCAAGTACATATTCAACAATAAAATATAAGAATCCTAGCATACTTTGATCACACATTCATATAGGGTTCATATGGGTAGGGGTCATGCTATAAGGATATTCTTCATCACTAGCCATATAGACAATATAACCCTAACATGATCATCACACATATGATCTCCACACCTAGGTTAAACAAGTAGTGTAGAAGACTATACACTTAACATCACATAACATCAATTTACTTAGAACATGATATTAGAATCAAGGCTAAATCCTTCAACTTCCTAACATAGAAATCACCATATCAATTCATTTCATCTAATGCCTTAAAGACCATGATCATAACACATAAAAATATACAAGAATGTAAACACCTCCACCAAAGGTGGACCATACCAATCAACACGATTCAATGTACATTCTAGACTAATTAGAAGAAATAGGTCAACTTACCAAATCTCCAAGATAACGATCATCTTTGATCATTCATCGACAATTCATATTCAATTTATATAGAAATTAATAGCAATAATCAATTCGATACAATCTATTGACAATTCTATAAATATCAAGTCAATATCACAAGACCCACATTATAGGCTAATTTGAGAAATTAGGAGGATCATGGGTTCTTCATAAAATTGTATATAAATTCATCATAAAATTAGTAGATAAACATATATTCATCATTAGAATGCTTTTGAAATCACTTTAACGATGAACCCATGGCTAGATTGAAAAATAGGATTTTTGACTTAGAATTCATGTTTAGAAAACCTTTGAAAGGACTCCATAGATGAATGGTTATGTGTGGATGAAGGATCCCATACCTTATACATTAAAAATCCCATGAAAATATGAGAAGAAATCTCCAAGAATCCAATGGAGGTTTTGGGGTTTTGGGGTTTTGGGGATTTTTGGAAGAGAAGGGAACTTTGGGAATTTGATTTCTTAATGGGTGTTGGGGTTTTTGCTTGGAGAAGGGTTTAAAAAGGACCTAAAATAAGTTAATAAAACGTCCCCAAGTTACCAAAACACCCCCACACGAATTGGGACTCTTAGACATGTCAAAATTGACTTAAAAACGACGCAACCAGATCTGGGAATGGGCTGCGCATCCCAGATCAGCCTCCCCATTCTGCCCCAAATGAAATTTGAGGCAGCGAGGTGCGTGCTAGGAGCGCGTCTCGAGGGCAAGGTCCAATTGTTGGACCTGCTCGCTGCCTTGGGCAGCCTCTTGTGTAATGTTTGGGTCCTCCTTTGGACCCTTCGGGTGGTCCCCGGGGAGTCATACCCGGACGTTTTGACCCTTAACAGGTCTATTAAGGTACTAGGGTCAACTATACTGCTTCTCAACACCAAACAACACATAAAATCAGGCTAAACATACAAGGACTCACTAGCACATCTAAAAGGGTTAACTTTCGAACCTCTTGGACGTTCTTGAATGTTTGACCTCCAAACTTCATGAAACATAACACAATGCTTTTAAACATCATTTTAACTCATATAAGGACATCAATAGCCCATGACACACACATAATCACATAAAAGCACCTAAGGCCATTTGGTGACTAGTCGTCGAACGTCTTGGTCGTCCCTTGACGTTTTACTTCCAAATATCCTCAAATCAAGTATGCAAGCCATGTTATGAACCATTTTAGGCAGATGTGAGTCTCTATCTACCTTAGTTCATTTTGAGGGTTGTTATAGAACCAACTAGTGGAGAATGCTACTTGGGAGGCCAAGGCCGACGTGAAATCCCGATATCCTCATCGCTTCTCTCCTCTTCTATTTAAGGTTGAGGTTAGTAACTTCTCCCAGATTTTGGTTTTGAATGGTCTTAGATGTGTTTTGAAACTTCTATGCGTTCCCTTCATTATGCATGCTTTGTGAAAAATCCATGTTTCTTGTGTACCTTAAATTATATGTTCTTCACACTTGATGATACTTGATTACATGTTTGGTATGTTGAGTTATGTGATATTCCTTGTGAAATTACTCAAGTGTGAAGTAAGGAAATTATTTATTGTCTGTTGTCGAATATGTTGAGCTACATGAAAAGTAGGACATTCCCCCTTGCCAAATGGAAAAAAAATATGAAATATGTGCATTTTGGCAGTGGAGGTAGTTCCTACCTTATTGTGGTGCATTGATATGTTTGAGAATGGAGTGGATGTTCCCTCTTTTTTTTAATTGAATTATGATTACTTTATTGGTTGGGATGCTAGTGTCGAATCGTAAATTAAAAGGGTGTTTAATGTGTTATTTGTGGGCGAATGGTCCCCAGGGGGATATTATTACACCGATTAAATTCCATTAATTAAGCTTGGACTCCATTGTCACATCCAGGGAGCACCGCCTAGATGTAACCGTCGTCGTCGTCCTCTTTGAGTACTAAGACTAGCCTCTTAGCTTACATCATTACATTCATAGGTTAAAGTGCGGAAATTTAAAAACTTTTCTTCTATCTATCCTGAGGTTTACATAGACCTCATACACATATAGTCATATCGAGTATACATAGACCTTTCGTATAAGAAGATTACATAGTCTACTACTTTTATTTCTCACACACACACACACACACACACACACACACACACACACATATATATATATATATATATATATATATATATATATATATATATATATATATAAAATGTAACATAGTCTTAAAATCGGATGTCTCATCTCATAACCATCTAAAACAAGAGTATATCAATTGGGCATATTCCATACATCAATGTAATAAATCCACATATAGGCTATACAATCTTTAGTACTCAAATGAAAAGGAAAGAACTAGAAGTCTTATGAATAGAACAACATCAAAAGCTTGATAGTGCATTGCCTCGGAAAGTGAGGACCTACCCAACTTGGATGAGTGAGAATTCCAAGTCTTCCTTCTAAGTTGTCTCAAAAGCCCTTCAACGATCGGGACCTAAAATGTTGGAGATAAGGGAGAAAATGGGGTTAGCACATCACTTGTACTAAGTATGAGACCATATGCACACAAAACATAAAATCATGCTGAAAGGGACATTTCAATAAATTATGAAATTTACTTTGAAAAGACTTATGCACATTCAAGAAGATCATACCAATCAATAAGACATATTCATTAAGTCAAGAACATGTTCATCATACTAAGTTTAGTCAAGTCAATCATACATACAAACTTACTAGAACTTATAATCATGACAACTCTATCATCAAGTTATAACATCAACAAGCATGAATAAGAGTTCATTAGAACATAACCAAAGCAAGACAATTATTCATGAACCCTTATTAAGTCAACTAGTGCAATGACTAAGCAAATCCCGATAACCTTACTCAATCAAGCAAACCCAACAAGAACCATGACCAATGTCCAACTTGACATAGCATATCATTAAGAGTACATATCATCATACTTTAGCAATAGAGACCAAACACATATTCATGAGTGAAACTAATCATCTATAGTATCATCAATGTACAATATCATCATATACATATCATGTACAATTATAAGCATATACATATATAAGAACATCTTCCTATGAATTCCCTCAAGGCTAACTAGTGCAATGTTTAGGTAGAGTCCCATACCCCTACCTAGACTAAGCTAAACCCCTTGGTCATTCTAGTTAGAGTTTATTCCTTTCGTTCATTTTACCTTTTGGGAACATCTTGCCTTAACCGACATAGACCACATGAGCTGATGTTGAATCCGGTGTAATGGAACCCTACACCGAAGGAAGGCGGACTACTTGCCAAGGTAGTACCAAAACATGAACATAACATTTAGGTAGATCCACTAGCTAGTATCCTATGGGGGCAACATAGTTCAAGAACTGGAGATATAGTTAGGACTCTCTTTATACTACATGCATTATAGTCTCCAATCTCATGAGTACATTAGTGATCCTACCTTCACTATGTGGGAAGGGACACTCCTCACTCTAGTTCACTCGGTGCTAAGATAGAGTCCCTTTTGAAATGTCTTTAATGCCTTTATTAATTATCAAAGCTTAATGTAGGTCATAGGGTCTATACCTTATATAATCATCATAATAGCTCAATAAGAATTGCATTAGTATTGTGCATTCATTACAATTCATACAAGTGAGGTTAGCACATTTACATAATCACATCATGATAAGGCACATTGGTAAGTTATAACCATCCTTATAACATTTATAGCTTAGAGAACAACTCACAATCCATAGTTCAAGACATTTCAATTCAACAACATACTAACCCTATCAATCTTAATATAAGGTATACTTCAATATAACATCATTACTTAATCACAAGTAACCATAAATGAAGTAAAGAATAGAGATCACAAGACTTACTTGTAAGACTCCCAAAATGAGTTAGGGTGTCTAGAGACTAACATGTTTGTATTAAGGTTCTAAGGTACTAAATGACTTATAATATGGCTAAGAGGCAGTGTGCAGAGTTTGAGGTGAATTGGAAGTCAAACGTCAAGAGACGACCAAGACGTTCGACGACTAGTCGCCTATGTGCCTCATGTGTCTATACGTGCTTATATGTGTATTTAATGAGCTTATGAAGTATTGAAATGAGTTAAAATGATGTTTATAGTTATTATATAAAGTTTCGTGAAGTTTGGAGGTCAAACGTCCAAGAACGTCTAAGACGTTTGAAAGATAGCCTAGAGACATGCATGCGTGTGTCTTGATGGGGCCTTGCATATTTGGACTAGTTGCCAGTATTTGTTTCGGGTGAAACTTATGTGGAAGGTATAAAACTTTTTAAGGGTCGTATTTACGTTGGAAACGTTGGGGTACGACTTCTAAAAAGCCCCGACAAAGGGCCCACAAGAAGGACCCAAGGCTGGTTGAGACACTGCCTTGGCGTGTCAATCGACTGAACCAAACGACAGCTAGTTGGTTGAACAACGGCACGTAGGTGAGGTCTCATCGATGGAAACTTATCCTGGGCAAGTCTCAACCCAAAAACAGGCCAAGTTCCAATCGACGAAAGCCACAGACGGCCAGTCGATTGACCAACGGCCCATCGATGGTGATCCGTCGATGGTGGCCTAGTGGCACCGCCTGCGCACTGTTTCATTAAAGAGGTGAATAGGAAATTCACCCCACGTGCTAACCTGACCCCACATGATTTATTTGGTGATTTTTGGGTGTATTTAAGTGATCAAAAACGTGATCAACCCATTCCCAAACCAACTTACACAAATTGAACCTTCCTTCCAAAAATATTCTCTCTAGAAACCTCCATTGTTGTTGATGCTCAAGAACAGCTGGTAGATTGGATTCTCATGGGTTCTTCACCAATTTTTAGAGGTTTTCAACTGGACAAAGGTATGGTTATCCTTCATCTCTAAGTAACCTTTCACTTGGAGAGTTAATCTCAATGTTTTCAACGAAGGTTTCATGATCAAATCTCTTCTTCTTCAATCTAGCCATGGGTTCTTTATAAAAACGTTTTGAATGGTTAAATCATGATGAATTGATGTTAATGTATTGGTTTGAACGTGATTTTTCTCCAATTGCATGATGAACCCATGTTCCTTCCCTAAATTGATTTAGTCCTTGCATGGGCTTTGTGATCATGTCTTGTTAATGGTTAAATTGTGATTCTCTTACGTTGAATTGTATACTTACTGTTATTGACGTGAATTAATGATGAAGGATCCATGTGGATCAATGTGTGAAGATTTGAACATACTTAGCCTAAATTTCCATGATTCACTGTAGCATTGCCCTTTTTAGGATTTAATATTGAATTCGAATAGGTGAAGATGGTTATAGCTACTGTTTTAAGTTGATATTATGATTGAAATGTAATTATAAATCATATATGATCAAAGTGAAGAAGGATTGATATGAATTGATCTAGTTTCTTCTAGCCTTTCAAGTAGTAACTTGTGATCTTGACGTTAGGTTGGTTGTCTTGTGACTCGATCATGGTTAAAATGTCCTTAGCTACTGCCTACGTGTATAATGTGATGATAATTAGGTATAATTGATCTAATATGCATAGATAACCATGGAATTGGTAAAGATCGATTTAGACTCTACTAGTCTATAAAATTAATATTGTAATGTATATGACATGATCTAAATGTTAGGGTAGGTAAAACATGATTTCGTTTGAGTAATGATTTCTTTAGCTACTGCCTTAAATAAATATTAAATATACAAGATGATTGATGAACTAAACTATGGAAGTTACTTGATGACCTATAACTCTCTACTTTCTACCACATATGTAATATATTGTCTTAGATGGTAGCATGACTTTGTAGCAACTTGTACATTGCTTATTTTATGATTAAAGTACATATAGCAACTGCCCAATATATGAATTTTTGATAAACAAGGTGTATTGATCAATGATGATCAAAAGGGTGAGAAATTGGTAAGAATGCTTATCTCCTCTACTTTCCTTATAGTATTTAGTTGATGAAGCCTTGTATGGCATTGTGTGGTATGATCCACTTATGGTGGCGGTGTTTACTTTATTGTCATTATATATGTGTTGACCATTGCCTTGAAGGAAATTTGGTGAATGTATGAATGAGTGGTTATGATAATCACCTTATGTGTAACTTGTGCCTAGTCTTCTATTATAGTTGTGAATCTATGTTATGTTATTATTGCTATGAACATGTTAATGATTATGCTAGGATCATGTGTAGGTGCTTCCATTAATGAAGTGTTAAGGATTGATGATCTCTACCCATGTACCCCTATGTAAATGTGTGAATAGATAATGTTAAGGAGTCTTAAAGTGTAATATGAAGTTGACTTGTCTCCTATGCTATTGTGTATTGTGGTTCTAAGAGGGTGACTGCCTCAATATGTTGTTGATATCCATTATGTGATCATATTGACCAATGTACACACACCTTCACTCTACATGCATGTATCTAAATGAAAGGTAGTTATCATATTCATTAATGTCTACTATTATGCATGCTAAGCTTGAGTCCAAGAAAGTGTGTTATGAACATGTCTTATATGGTATAATGTGAAGTATGTGGTATGATGAAGTATGATTATACCTAGTGTCTAATTGTGTTTATATGAAAGCATGGTTCATATAGTTACACTTGTACACTTATTCATGAAGGAAATGATGTATGTCTATGTGTGGAAATTATGTGTTATGTGGAAGGTTCTCACATATAAGTATTCACACACACATGTATGAACATCTACTCAAGAGAGGGGACTTGAAAGGTGTATTCATGTGTACCCTAAACTAGATGGTGCTTTACATATGCTATGTTCATGTGAAGGGATTCCTCAAATGATTTAGGTTGATGAACTTTCATCTATGACCTATGAGCTAAGTATATGAGGGATGATTCTCCTAAGACTATGTTTTGTAAAGTAAAGTAAATAAAGGTTTTTAATAAAGGGAACTTAGCTTACCACCAAGTGAGCTTGTATATGAGTGTTTGTCCCTTTCCAATGTGGAAAGGTAGGTCTACCATAAATCTCATGAGGTGAAAATCCTCATAGAGTGATGTTTCCATGATGGCATTCAAGTTCCATAAACTATTCTTGACACATAGGATCTAGCAAGTGATATCACCTAATATGCTAGCATGATACTGTCTTACCTTGGCAAGTAAGATGCCCTCTTTTTGGTGTGAGGGGATGACACCAAATTCCATGTTTAGGTCTTAGTGTCGGTTAAGGCTATAGTTTCCCTAAAGTAAAATGGACAATGGAAGTAAATGAATAGGATCCTAACTAGGAGGACATAAGGAGGTTACTTAGAATAGGTGGAAGTAATGAACCCATCTAGACATTGCACAAGTAGCTCCTTAGGAAGTCCTAGGAAGGTGACCATTGTATATGATTATGTTTATGACTTTATGCATGACATTGTAATAATTGTCTACTTGTGATGAAGATGTGCATGGTATGAGTCTATATGATGTGATCTTACCCTTATATGCACTATATTGGTTTAAATGACTATATGATGAAGGTCTCATATTGACATGAATGAAGTTGTATTCACTTACTTGTTGATGTATGAATTAGATGGTAAGGCTTGTGGTCTTATGATAGGTTTACGAAGTATGTGTGGGGTTATGGGGCTTCACATATACATTGCACTAGTAGACTTAGAGTAGGATTATGAGTAAGGTCTTATAATGCATTGACGTAAAGTGAAGTTGGTATATGTGCAAGTTGAATGTAGTTTACTGTAATTATCCTATGGTATTAGCTTGAATATGTCTATGTTGTACTAAACTTCTATGATGGTATGTGTTGCCTTGTGTAAGTTGTATGTATGGTTTCCTTGTGGCCTTAAGGTGATGCATTGCAGCAAGTATCACTAGAGTGTTACTTGGGAGGTTAATGAATAAAAGAAAGGAATGTCCACTGTAAAGAAGAATGAGCTCACTGTAAAGTGACCTCAAAAATGTAATAAATTTTATATGTGATCTTATGAAATTTTTGACCTTTGAATATGTTTATAGGAAGTATGTTAATGATATAAATGCTATTAGATAAAGGTTTTATGAAGATTTACTCAAAAAGGCATGAAGTATGATTTCAAGAAAATGTCCCTTTTAAATGCATATTTTTGCATGGTTGTCATACTTAGTGCATTCTTGTACTAATCCCATTCTTCTCTACTTTTACACAAAGTGTAGTTTATGGATGCTTAAAGGATGTCTTGCACGGTGAAGAGCTTGATAGATGAATCCCAAGCTCAATGAAAGGAATCCTTAAGTTCAAGGATCTCCTACTTATGTCTTACTGTAAAGTGTTAAAATGTTGTATAGTTATGTATTATGTCTTAAGGGCCGTGTCCCTAATGTATTCTAATGTTGATTGAGTCTAAGATGGCAAAGAGACTTAAGCTCTTAGTATGTATTACGATATTTTATATTTATATGAAGTAATGTTTCTAGCATATGATGTTCTATGAAAAGTTATAAATTTTCCGCTATATTTACTATGTCAATGCGATGAATGATAACTATGGGCTTGTATAAGACCTCCGAGAGGTCAAGTACGCCATGTTACTTCTAGGTGGTGCTCCCCGGATATGACATTACTCAATCTCTTTCACAATACCATCATCAAGGTCTTACCATAAACCATCCAATTCAACCCAACAATGGTATAATATCATCACACAATAGTAACCAATATCATAACAAAGCCAATGGAATCACTATACATCAACTCATCGCTAGTTCATAGCTTAAGACAAGAGGCCTAGGTTAATTACTCAAGAAATAGAATAATTGGATTACAATTCATCTTAATCTACTCATATTTAGTATGATAACAACTTAGCATAGTAATTTACACACTAAGCAAACCAATTAAGTCAATACTATACAATTCAATTCAAGATAACAACCTAGGGTTAAGGGGCATAGGTCATCTTCTACAAACTATACCAATCCATCAAATAACACAATTGAGTTATAATACATGTTAATATACTCATAATATCCAACAGAAAATCATACACAAAGTAATTCACAAAATCATTTTCGTATTGAAAGTAACCCACTTGAATTTCATGCTTTTGAAATCAATTTGGAGGAGCCCTTTGGGGAAAGAGATCCCAAAGGTGAAAGGAATCCCATACCTTTTTGATTGATGAAGTTTGATGGAGAAACTTGATCCTTTGAAACCCTACAACCCACATCTAGGTTGGTCTCCAAGGGTGTTTCTTTGGGAGAGAGAAAGAAGAGAGAATGAGGAACTATTTGTGTTTGGGAAATTATAAGGGTTAGGTTATTTTAATTAGGTTAGAGTCTTTATATAAGTCATTAAATAATTTAATTATACCTCCATTAAACCCTAACTAATTAACTAACCACCTAATTAATTAAATTAACCAAACTGAAAATGTGTAGCAAAATCAGTGGACTCTCAGACGAGACCACGTCTACGCCTCATTTGTCAATCGATGGACCAAGGACCAACTTGTATCACTTCGAAAATCCAAGACGTGTTCTAGAGCCTAACATAAGTGTCATAAGGTGTAGACACTGTTTTAAGGTCCATTTTAATGAATATAAGTCCTTTAGGAAGTCTAGAAACCAAAAAGTCCAAGAACGTCCATAACATCCAAGAACGTCCATGACGTCCTTGGTTGAAGGTGTCTAACATGTATTTAAGTTGATTCATAGTTGAAACGTCCGGTCATGACTCCCCAAGGACCAACCAAGGGCCTTTGAAAAGGACCCTTGCATATTTGAGTCAAAGACTGACTGGGCAGTGTGCACCCACGAGGGGAATCGACGGGGCGTAGGTTGGTAGATGGGGCGTCGATGCCATCCGTTGGCCAACACATAGCCATTTTGGCTAATGGTCCATTTGGACCAGTCTCTGAATCAAACGATGGAATGCAGCACGGAGGGGGAACAATGACCGTCGACTCACAGACGGACCGTCGATCGGGGTCTCATCTGTGAGGGCTGTGATTTTCTGCACGTTTTTAATTGGGTTAAATTAATTATTTAGGTGGTTAGTTAATTATTTAGGGGTTTAGTTAGGTCTAGTTAAGTTAATTAATGACCTATATAAATACCCAAACCTTATTAGACTAACCTAAGCTCATAATTCCCAAACCCCAGAAAAAAACTCTCTTCCTCTCTCTTCTTTCTCTCTCCAAAAGAAACCTCCATTGAAAAGCAAGCTGGAGGTGGGTTCAAGGTCTGCAAAGGGTCAATTTTCTCCGTCAATGTTCATAAATTAGCAAGGTATGAGATCTCTTTCCTCAAAGGTTCCATCAAATTGTTTTCAAAAGTTTAATTTCAAGTAGGTTTTCATCCAATACGAATTTGATGTTGTGAATTGATATATTTATGATTTATTTTGGATATTATTAATAGATTAACATGTATTCTAACTTAATTATGATATATCTTGAAGGTTTGGTCTAGTTTGTAGAAGATGACCTTTACCCCTTAACCCTAGGTGATGATCTTGATATGAATTGTGTTATATTGGTTCAGTTGACTTGGTTATTGGTTGAATTACTATTAGATGATGTTATTGCATAAATAATGAATAGATTAGGGTGAATTATAGTCCTATCATGCTAGTTCTTGAGTAATTGAATTAGATTATGACTTTGATCTATGTCTCTTGTCTTAAGCTATGAACTAGTGTAGGATTATGATGTAGTGATTCTTTTAGCCTTTATCATGTTGGTTATGGTTATATAATGATACTACACCCTAATTGGGTTGAATTAAGGGTTGGTGGTAAGACCTTGATGATAAATTATGAAGGAGACTTGGTAAGTCTTGTGATCCCTATTCTATACTTCAAATTATGGTTAATTGTGATTAAGTCATGATGTTGTATTGGAGTATGCCTTGTATTAGGATTAATAGGGTGGTATGATGTTGAATTGAATTGTCTTGACTATGATTTGTGAGGTGTTGGCTAAGATGTAAATTTTATAAGGATGGTGAATCATTTACCAATGTGCCTTATAATGAAGTGATATGTAAATTTGTTAACCTCACATATATGAATTGTAATGAAAAGGATGATACTCATGCAATTCTTATTGATTTATGATGATGATGATGATTATACAAGGGTTAGACCCTATGACCTACACTAAGTTATAATGATTAATCAAGATATTAAAGACATTTCAAAAGGGACTCTAGCTTAGCACCCAATGAACTAGAGTGAGGAGTGTCCCTTCCTACATAGGGAAGGTAGGATCACTAATGTACTCTTCAGATTGGATACTATAATGCATGTAGCATAAAGACGGTCCCAACTATATCTCCTAGTTATTGAACTATGTTGCCCCCATATAAATACTATCTAGTGGATCCACGTAGTTGCTATGTTCATGTTTTGGTAGTACCTTGGCAAGTAGTCCGCCTTCTTTCGTGTAGGGTTCCATGACACCGGATTCCACATTAGCTCATGTGGTCTATGTCGGTTAGGGCAAGATGTTACCGAAAGGTAAAATGAATTAAAGGAATGAACTCTAACTAGGATAATCTAAGGGGTTTAGCTTAGTCTATGTAGGGGTATGGGACTCTACCTAAACATTGCACTTGTTAGCCTTAGAGGGAATTCTTAGGAGGATGTTCTTAAGTATGAATATGCTTATGATGGTATATGATATGTATATGATGAACTTGCACATTGTTGATACTATATGTTGATTAGTTTCACTTGTGAATATGTGTTGGTCTACAGTGTTAAAGTATGATGCATGTACTCTTACATGCCATGCTATGTGAAGTGAGATGTTGGTCATGATTCTTGTTAGGTTACTTGATTGAGTAAGGTTATGGGGCTTTGCTTGGTCATTGCACTTGTTAACTTGATAGGGGTTCATGAATAATTGTCTTGCTTTGGTTATGTTGAAATGTACTCTTATTCATGCTTGTTGCATTATGACTTGATGATAGAGTTACTTGACTATGTATTCAATTATATGATATGCATGTTAACTTGACTAGACTTGATGTTGTTGTTCTTGTGATGTACATGCCTATGACATAATGAACATGTCCTATTGGTTGGTATGATCTTGTTGAATGTGTGTAACATCCAGAAACCACAACCTAGAAGATAGGGTGCAATCTTGGAATGCGACCGGCGTATTCGACCTCTCGGAGGTCTCATACAAGCCTATCATATCATTCATCGCATATACATAATGAAAGGTAGTGCGGAATTAAAACTTTTCATAAAAACAATATATGAGTCTTAAAATCTTTCATATATGTAGAAATAGGAAAACATTAAGTCTCAATTCATCATAAGACACGATAATACTTGGGACACGCCCCATAAGAAATTTAAAACTTACTACTATATAGTCTATTACAAAACTTCTTTAAAAGAAATATAAAATGACATATATGCCCTCGATTCAAGTGAGGACATACTTCAACTTCTTCTTGAACGATGTCCTTGTCCAAGTCTGTAACAACCCTAAAAATGAATAAGATAAGAAATGCTTAATGTGTCAAGAATGCCTTCGATTAGACCAGGGTTCACACGGATTGATGCGCGTAGAACAAGACCTCGGAACCCTTGCTACAGCCAAGCGAACTAACTTGGGGAGTTAGTTGAGCTTGGAAAGGTTGGGTCCAACCATGTAGAGCTCTCGAATACGAAGCTTTACTCGAAGGAGTCTTTACCGGACTTAAAAAGAGGAAATCTTAGGTTTGAAGCGTCTAGGGGTAAAATGGTCTTTTTCTGGCTAAGGGTAGTATCATAATTACCCTAGATATATAATTAATTATTTATATAGTAAGGTGGAGGGGCAAATTGGGGAGAGAGAGACGAAATGGAGCTCTAAAAGTTAAGTCTTGCTCCACCCGGGTTCGAACCTAGGTGGGAGCAATGATTTAATGTGATTTTTTTTTGTTGGTGAATTAATTTAATAAATTAATAATTAATGGCTGATTTAAAAAGGAAAAAATCATATTTTATTATTAATTATTATTTATTTATTAATTAATATGTTTTATGACTAAGTCTCCTAGTTGACTAAGTCTAAACTACTTCACCTCTTTTAACTCTCTCTCACGCTCATCTCTCTCACATTTCTCCATTTGTTTTTCACGATTGCTCTCTTCCTAAACAACTACAAGAAAAGGAAAATTACTAGAGTTCTTCACACTTGAAGAACTCACACGAAAATATAAGAAAACAAGCTAAGTGAACACGTTAGGCAAAGAGAGGGTTTTTCCGTCGAAAGTTTTGTGTTGAAAACTTGGATTGGACGTGAGTTTTGGAGAGGGTTTGGGCAGCAACTTCAAGGTTTGAACGTCAAAATAAGGTATGGGTTTTCTTCTCTCTTGGTCCCTTTCTCAAGAGACCCCTTAAGGTTCATGTTATTCATTCGAAAACTAGGATTGGTTCCCCTTTTGCATGCCCCTGTCACTAGCTCCCAATGAATCGTAGGTTGGGTATGATTGCTGGTAGATTTAGGTGTATGTTATGATTTCGTGATGAACATGATTTTGTTTGTATACTTGAAATCGTGGAAACACAACCATGTATTCGAAAGTTTGTGCAAGTGCGTGTATGTGCAAAAGTATGTTACCAGAACATTAACTCTAACACTAACCCTACCATAATCCCTAAACCCAAAGCCCAAAATACCAAAACTCAAATGTTGAATAGTAAACAATAGATTTTAAACCTCAAATGCTAAACCTTGAATCATAAAACCTAAAAAAAAACTTAGTCCAAAATACAGAAACCCAGACATTAAACACTAAGCCATACATTTTAAACTTCATATCCTAAACTACAAACCCTACAACCTAAAAAAAAACTAAACCCTAACCCTAATCCTAACCCAAACCCTAACCCTAACCTTAACCCTAACCCTAACCATAAAACATTAACCCAAAACCCCAAGCCTAAAATAAAAAAACCCAAAACTTAAACAATAAAATCATAGATTTTAAACCGAAAATCCTAAATCCCAAAACCCAAAACCTAAAAAAAAACACTAAACCTTAACCTAACCCTAACCCTATCCTTTACCCTAACCCTAAACCCTAAACCCTAAACCTAAAGCCCAACATACCAAAACCCTAAAATTGAACACTAAACCATAAATATTACAACTCAAATTCTTAACCCAAACCCTAAAACCTAAAAAATAACCGAAACCCTAACCATAACGCTAACCCTACCATAAATCCTAAACACCAAGCCCAAAATACCAAAACCCAAACATTAAACACTAAACCATTGATATTAAACCTCAAATCCTAAACCATAAACCTAAAAACCTAAAAAAAAAAAAAAAAACTAACCCTAACCTTAACCCTACCCCTAACTCTATACCATAAACCCAAAACCTTAAGCCCAAAATATCAAACCCAAACATTAAATACTAAATACCATAGATTTTAAACCTCAAATGCTAAACCCTGAACCATAAAACCTAAAAAAAAAACCTACACCCTAACCCAAATCTTAACCCTTACCCTAATTGAAACCCTAAACCCTAAGTCCAAGAAAAAAAAACTAAGTTCAAAATACAAAATCCCAAATATTAAACACTAAACCATAGGATTTAAACCACAAACCCTAAAATCGAAAAAAAAACTAAACTCTAACCCGAACCCAAACCCTAACCCGAACCTTAACCCTAACTAAGGTTGGCAAGAGGACCGATTTTAACCCGGTCCGGTCCGGTTCCTGTTCGGATCCCGTACCGGTCCGTCCGGTACAGGTTGAATCGGTAAGGAACCGGTCTGCTAGTGTATCGGACCGGTTACCGAATCGGTTCCCGGTTTTATTATCTGGTTGAACCGGTTTCGGACCGTTCCGATCCGGTAAAGTCTGGTTGACGTTGTTTTTAAATTTTGTTTTTATAAGGTAGCCGTTATTTCGACCATTGGGCCCTTCTAGCCATTGGGTTGGGGCCCAAAACGTTCAAATAACACCCCCACCCCTTTCTAACCTATTTACACTATATATATACCCTCTTTTTCCATTTTAAATCACAAATTCACTACTTATACATCTTATACATCTTATACAATCTTATACAATCTCTCAAAGTCTCAATTTTAAATCTCTCATAAATTATTAATTATTATATTGTGATATTGAGTTGGAGTTTGAATTTCGGAAGCTACAATAGGCATCTCTCAAATCCGGGTTTGGTTATACGTCTACTTTTACGTAGACGTTTGGTACATTCGTTCCAACTTTAAACTTTAATTTTTTATTTGTTTATTAATTAAGTTGTTTTTATCTCTTTTATTATATTATTTTGCTTGTTTTTCTCATAATATTTAATTATTTTAAATCTGAACATGAATTCGGAAAGAAATAGTGGTAAAAGATCAATGTCGGAATTAAAAATTAACAAGGGAGGAGTAAGTAGTTCTAGTTTTAAAAATTTGCCACCTAGATATTTAGTTAATACTAATGATTATACTCGTGTTAATAAAACTTTTTTTACGTCACCAGGACCTATTGAATTTAATTCCATAAATGAAGTAGATCATGAGTCTTTAAATAGACATTATACTAATTTTGAGGAAGAATTAGAAGAAGAAGTAGAAATAAATGAGGAAGATGAAGAGACCCCTACCCCGACTAGTCCGGTTACCAAAGTCCCCCCTTTACCTACTTTTTCAAATGTCACCGCCGTACGTGTTAAAAGATCTTTAGTATGGAAATTTTTGATACAAAATGAGGCAAAAACAACTGTTACTTGCACTAAATATAAATTGGTAATGAAACATGTAACTACGGGTACACAAGGGGGAACGGGACGACTAAGAACACATTTAAGAAAGTGTCATAAAGAATTTGCTCGCCTAGATGATATAGAAAGAGCTAATAGAAATAGAACACCCATACCCGAAAGTTCTATGGGTGTTGGAGGTTCTAATATGGTTCAAGGTGTATTAAATATGTCTAACCCGGCTAGTCGAAGCACACACCGCACGTATAGTAAAGAAAAAGATCGTAGAGAATTAGCTAAAATGGTTGCTGTTTGTGGTTTACCTTTTTCATTTCCTTCACATTCTAGTTTTGTTCATTATATTCGAGAATTATATAACCCAGATTATGAAGGTATTCCAAGAAATACAATTAAAAGTGATCTTTTTAAATATCAAAAAGAATATTCTCATTTTCTTTGTTGTTTATTTGCTTATTATGATGGTAGATTATCTATTACTTCTGATATGGGATGTAGTCCTAATGGTAACGATTATTTTACTCTTACTGTCCATTGGATTGACCATGAATGGAACATGCAAAAATGAATATTAGCGTATAAATATGTTGAAGAAACTAAAACCGGTTCTTATATAACATCAAAAGTGGGCTCTATTTTACAATATTATGGAATATGTGATAAAATAATGAGTGTCACTTTAGATAATGCTTCTAATAATTTAAGAGCCGTTGATTATGTAAAAAGTAGACTTTCTCCAATTGATACTAATTGTTTTCATATTAAGTGTGCCGCACATGTTTATAATTTAATAGTAAAAGATGGTATTTCTCAATTTGGAGTTTCTTGTGAATAAATTAGACTTGCTTGTAATTGGATTTTTAAAGCTAAAGTAAAAGCTAGAATTACAGAATTTAAAAATCGTTGTAATGAATGTGGACTTGCATATAGATAGTTCCAAAAGAAGTATGCACTAGATGGAATTCTTTATTTGAAATGCTTCAAGTTACTTATATTTATCAAGAACCGATACAATTAGTTTTTAATGCTCATAATGCGGACCCGAGTTTAAGAATTGACTTTGAAGATTGGCAAAATACAAAAGAACTGATTGAATTTTTAAGTGTTTTTTATAGAGCAACAAATGCATGTTCTGGTCAATATTATCCTACTATTTCTTCTGTTTTAGTAAATACTTGTGCTATTTCATCTGAATTTGCAAAATATAAAGGAAAAGATCAATTTAAAGATTCACTTGCTTTTATGATTGAAAAATTCAAAAAATATTTTTTCCCTATTCCTCAAATCTATTTGACTGCTACTACTTTCAACCCAAATTATAAATTAAGAGGTGTTGAAAGAATGGTTAAAACGATTTATGTAAATTTAGAAATTAAAGATGATGAAACTCCTAGTGTTGAACAATGTAAAAGTAGCATTTATACAAAAGTTAGAGATTTATATAATGCATATAAAGTTATGGAAATAAATATTCCAATAGTTGAACCTCCATCTTCTAAGCCTAAAAGTGATGATACGGATGGATGGATGAATATCTTGAACTTGAATCTTCTACTAATAATGATTTTGATTTATATTTCAATCAGGCACGGGAAAAGATTAGACATGAAGAAGGACAACTTCAACCTCCAATACTAATATGGTGGAAGAATCGTGAAAACCAATTTCCGACCCTTTCTAGGATTGTTCGAGATGTGCTAGCGATTCAAGCATCATCGGTCGCTTCGGAGCAAGCCTTTAGTGCGGAGAGATTTATGATTGGAGATCATCGATATTCATTAGCAAAGAAGAGTTTGGAAATATCGGTGTTGTTTCGAGATTGGGTCAATGCCGAAAGAAGAAACACCGTACTACCACTATTAAGTAGCCAAATAGAAGACCAAATAGATGAAATATTTGGTGAGAATAGTGATGATGGCATGGAAGCAATGGAAGAAGAACGAAAAATGTCGATTCCAAAAAATCTTTCTTTTCAAATGATACTAAATTTACAGAAAGAATTTTTGAAAAAATACAATTGTTAGTATAATAATTAATATTCAATTCCTCCTAAATTATGTACTCTTATTCTCTTTCTAATATTTGTATTGTATAATTTATTTACTTGAATAAATATACGGCTATTCGCCTTTTAAAATAGTCTCTTTTATTTAATTCATGTCATTTTACCAATTTTATTTTTTATTATTTTAATATAAATTTAAAGTTTAAACTTTTAATTCTATATAAACTTTAAAGTTTAAATTCAATTTCAGACTTTAAATTCAATATAAACTTTAAACTTTAAATTTAATTTCAAACTTAAGTTCAATATAAACTTTAAACTTTAAATTCAATTTGAAACTTTAAATTCAATATAAAAAATTCAATTTCAAACTTTAAATTCAATATAAACTTTAAAGTTTAAATTCAATTTCAAACTTATATAAACTTTAAAGTTTTCAATTGAAGTTTTTAATATAAATATATAATATTATATAATAATTAAAATAATTAAAATTTATAAAAAAAAATGGTACCGGATGAACCGGTAAGACCCGGTTCCAAACCGGTCCAACCCGGTTCCTAACGGATCGGGCGGAACATGTTAGATTTTCTGGTAAATCCGGTCCGGTAAGATCTGGTACCGGTAAGAAAATCCAGTAAGAAAAATCCGGTACCGATACCGGTTCGATTGACCCGGTCCTGTCCAATAGCCAGTCTTAACCCTAACCCTAACATGAACCCTAACCCTAACCCTATCCTTAACCCTAACCCTAAAACCTAAACCCTAAACTAAAGCCCAAAATACCAAAACCCTAACATTGAACATCAAACCATATATATTACTTTTAACTCAAACCTTAAAACCTAAAAAGCAACTTAAACCCTAACCCTAAACCATTAACCCAAAACCCCATGCCAAAAATACCAAAACCCAAATATTAAACACTAAACCATAGATTTTAAATAAAAAATCCTAAACCCCAAAACCTAAATCCTAAACCCTAACCCTATCCCTAACACTAACCCTAGCCCTATCCTTAACCTTAACCCAAAACCCAAAGTCCAAAATACCAAAACCCATAATTAAACACTAAACCATAGATATTACAACTCAAATAACCCCAAACCAAAAACTTAAAAAATAACCTAAAACCTAACCCTAACCCTAACCCTAACCCTAACCTTAACCGTAACACTAACCCTACCATAATCCCTAAACCCAAAGCCCAAAATACCAAAACACAAATGTTGAACACTAAACAATAGATTTTAAACCTCAAATGCTAAACCTTAAATCATAAAACCTAAAAAAAAAATTAGTCCAAAATACAAAAACCCAGACATTAAACAATAAACCATATATTTTAAACTTCAAATCCTAAACCACAAACCCTAAAACCTAAAAATGACTAAACCCTAAAGGTAATCCTAACCCAAACCCAAACCCTAACCTTAACCCTAACCCTAACCATAAACCATTAACCTAAAACCCCAAGCCCAAAATAACAAATCCCAAAAATTAAACAATAAACCATAGATTTTAAATCAAAAATCCTAAACCCCAAAACCCAAAACCTAAAAAAACACTAAACCCTAACCTTAACCCTAACCCTAACCCTAACCCTAAACCCTAAACCCTAAATTCAAAGCCCAAAATACCAAAACCCTAAAATTGAACACTAAACCATAAATATAACAACTCAAATCCTTAACACAAACCCTAAAACATAAAAAACAACCTAAACCCTAACCCTACCATAAATCCTAAACAACCTAAACCCTAACCCTAACCCTACCATAAATCCTAAACAACCTAAACCCTAACCCTAACCCTAACCCTACCATAAATCCTAAACACCAAGCCCAAAATACCAAAACCCAAACATTAAACACTAAACCATTGATATTAAACCACAAATCCTAAACCATAAACCTAAAAACCTAAAAAAATATAATCTAACTCTAACCCTAACCTTAACCCTAACCCTAACTCTATACCATAAACTCGAAACCCTAAGCCCAAAATATCAAACCCAAACATTAAATTCTAAACCATAGATTTTAAACCTCAAATGCTAAACCCTGAACCATAAAACCTAAAAAAAAATTACACCCTAACCCTAATCATAACCCTAACCCTAACCGAAACCCTAACCCTAAGTCCAAGAAAAAAAAAACTAAGTTCAAAATACAAAAACCCAAACATTAAACACTAACCATAGATATTAAACCTCAAATCCTAAACCACAAACCCTAAAACCTAAAAAAACCTAATTTCTCCCAAACCCTAACCCGAACCTTAACCCGAACCCTAAACCTAAACCATTAACCTAAAACCCCAAGCCCAAAATACCAAAACCCAAACATTAAACACTAAACCATAGATTTTATACCAAAAATACTAAACCCCAAAACCAAAAACTAAAAAACCCGTAAACCCTAACCCTAAGCCTATCCCTAACACGAACCTTTACCCTAACCCTATCCTTAACCCTAACACTAAACCCTATACCCTAAACTCAAAGACAGAAATACCAAAACCCTAATGTTAAATGCTAAACCATAGATATTACAACTCAAATCCTTAACAAACAAACCTTAAAACCTAAAAATAACCTAAACCCTAACCCTAACCCTAACATTAAACCTAACCCTAACCATACCATAAACCTTAGACCCTAAGCCCAAAATACCAAAACCCAAACAATAAACAATAAACCATTGATATTTAACCTCAAATTCTACACCCTAAACCCAAAAATCTAAAAGAACACAAGACCCTAACCCTAACCCACCCTAACCTTAATCCTAATCCTAACCATAAACCATAAACCGAAACCCTAAGCCCAAAATACAAAAACCCAATCATTAAATACTAAACAATAGCTTTTAAAACTCAAATTCTAAACCATAAACCATATGAAAAAAAGCCTACACCATTACCCTAAACCCGAAGTCCAAAAAAAACTAAGTCCAAAATACAAAAACCCAGACATTAAACACTAAACCATAGATTTTAAACCTCAAATCCTAAACCAAAAACCCTATAACCTAAAAAAAACCTAAACCCTAACACTAACACTAACACTAAACCATTAACCCAAAACCTCAAGCCCAAAATACCAAAAATCCAAATTAGTTCTCTCTCTAAGCCAAACGCTCCTTAACGGCTAGTTTCGACTGGCAAACATGGCGCGTGAGCCACAAGCGGTATCTTCCAGGCCGTCGGACCAGCCCCAAAAGGGGCGCTTGAAAAAGACGAACACAACCAACCCTAAATCATCCTCTAATTCTTTGTATAACTCCAGGAATTCACAATCCAAAGTAGCGATGAACAGTTTACCTTCTCGGAGTGAAAAAGATGGGAACCAAAGAATTATTTCCCCAGACTCTATCAGATTGAATCAATATTATAATGGTGAAAGGAATGTTTCTACCCATCAAATGCTACAACATACTCAAACTTCAAAGAATTTTGTCGAGCCGATTGGAAAATACGAAGGGGCAATTTCTGGGAAAATCGCGAACAGGTCGCAGGAAGGTCAATCGCAAAATCAAGCATCTTCCCAGATGATTCGAGATGCCCCATCTACTGGGTTTACAGACAGGGGGAAGATGTCCATCTTACAGCGATTTCTAGTGAAATGGAAGCCATAGTCGCCGGCAACAAGAACTCAGGTGTTCAAACTGAAAGTTGAAAACATACTAACACCGGCGAGGCTAACAAAACTACTGAAAATGAGAGTGAAAACCATATCACTAGCATCGATAATCGTACAGCTCAAGAACATACTCTGATAGAAAATGAAGAACAGTCTAACATGGAGAAATACTTCAATGGGGAAACAGTAAGAGAAGAGTTTGTAGAGGCAAGTCTAGCTCCCAATGTTCAGCACAACAAGGCAATATCTTTGGGAAAGGATGATATTGATGTGGAGAGTTCATCAAACTCTTCATTTGGATTCAAGCCTTATGATAAAGCTATACACAGAGTTGAACAATCCTCTACAGGCATGAGCTCTAAGGGAGTTGAGAAAACTGTAGGTGATCAAAGACAGGGCCAGCAACAATGATTCAAAGAGAAAACAGGGGAGGCAAACCAGGCAGGTAAGTATCCTAACTCCAACTATAGTTATAATCAAGTTAACAATAGTGTATATATTGGCCATGAGCATGAAAATGCCATGGGAAATACAGCTGCTATGCATAGTACTCAGGTTCAGGGTGAGGCAGTCACTCAGGTTGTGAACCAATGCGAAAATATTGGCCATGTGCATGATAATGCCATGGGAAATTCAGCTGATAAATCTAATGTTCAGGGTCAAGGGGATGCTGCCAAAGGGGCAAGAATCAATGGGTCCAAAACCAAAAGAATGAAGTTAGAATTTTTGGGCAGAATAAGCAGAAGGGTCTAAAAGAAAACAATGATCTTAACCTTTACCATAGAGTTTCCTAAGATCTCTAGAAATTTTGAGAAACGAGTCCCGCTTACCCAAAATACTAACCAAAATGTTCCCAATCCCAAAAACGACGAGTTTAACAATCCTAAGAGTCTCCCAGCTAAAGAACATGTCCCGGAACCAGCTCCCTAAACTGTAGTCCAGACCTTGGCTGCAAGACTTAGGCACATACATGCTGCTCAAAGTCCAAACATTGTGTTGAAAACTACTCCCAGACAAACTACTAAATAGGGTCAACTGGCAGTAATTTTTGACATGCATGATTATATACACACGCTGACTGTTAACTGCAAGTTTACACTAGTTGGGAAATTTAGTACTACAATGCCTATGGTTGAGCTTATCAGAAAGAGTTTAATCCAGCAAACCCAATTAAGTGAGGGGTCAATAAACTAGACTACAACACTGTCTAGACACAACAAAGAATGACAATCGTGGGTAAACTGATTAGGATACAAGCGTGGACACCTTTTTTTACCCCAAAAGAAGAAACACCAATTGTTCCTGTATGGATTTTGCTACCAGGTCTACCTTGGCACTGTTATAAAAAACCATTCCTTATTCCTTTACTGGAATCAGTAGGTAAGGTTTTATATCTTGATACAGCTTCAATTAAAAGGTCAAGGGCTGGCATGGCCAAGGCTAAGATGCAAATAGACTTGACTAAGCCTAGACCGCGACATGTTTGGATTGGGATACACCCTGAGGATGAGACCATAGGCATCTGGCAGCCAGTGGAGTATGAAAATATTCCACCTTACTGCGAATGCACCAGGGACAGGACATTGATGAATGTAAATCCAAAATGAGGGTTGAGGAGTACAGACAAAGGAAAGAGAAAGAAAATGAGAAGAAAAATACAAACAAAGAATACACAAATCCAAAGGAAAAGGAAGACAGACAGGACAAACCTAAAGAACAGCCTCAACAACACAGTAAAGAAGTTAACAAGCAAAAGCAAACAGCACAACAAAAGGAGGAGGAATGACAAACTCAAAGGAAGAAAAATGTGAGACAACAGGAAAAAGTTAATCAAAAGACAATATGGAAGCCTACCACAACTACAAATCAGACAATAAAGGAGAATCAACAGGCAGGTATATCTAATAACTCACAACAAAATATTTTTATTAAACTGGAAATGCAGGAAGAACACAGGCCAACAGAAGAGAAAACAATTCAGGAAAGCAAGGTATGACACTGCAAAAGAAAGACAGGAATATCTCAGGTATCACAACTGTAAAACTTAACTCTAACAGAGGGAAACAATTCAGGAAAGCAAGGTATGACACTGCAAAAGAAAGACAGGAATATCTCAGGTATCACAGCTAGAAAACTTAACTCTAATAATGATTATGTGAATGAGTATTTATCTAGTGAAGCTGTTGGAGGGATGGATGGGGGATGTCGGGAGAGCCTTACTAACATGCAGGAAGGGGTGACCAAAGGGGGGAATTTGCCTCATGTTTTGCATAAGGGGGTACACAATGACCTTAATAGAGACCTTATAGCCCCATCCAGTCCACAAAGCAAGCAACAACAATCAAAGCAAAAATAGGTTCAACAACAACCATTCAGACAACAAGACAAGGCTACAAAAAGCAAGGAAAACCAACACTAGGAAACATATCAAACAGTCCAGAAAGGTTCAGTTTCTAAGGCAAAGGGAATGGGCACCAATCGGAGTGTAAGTACACAGGAAAACACTCTAAAAAAGTAAGAATAAACCCAGTAAACAAAAAAGGGATGCTGCCAAAAGAAGGATGAATAAAGGGCAGAAAATGAGAAAAATAAAGAACAGAAAAGAGAGGTGGAATCAGGTAAACAATTCACTGAGGTAAATGATCAACATGACAAGGAATGTTTCCCTATGCAAGACCAGTACATGTCCCCTCCTTCCACAGAACCTCCAGACAAGAGACAACAGGAATGCCAACTCAACATTGTCCCTCTTATTGATGAATATGAGGTATATAATTCTGAGGATGGGTTCGATGGATACAATCAATCAATACATGAGCAAGAGGATGATGATGATACCAGTGAGTAACTTATTAGAGCTTTTAGAACACAAAATGATCAGACTATTGAGGATAAAATCCAATAGGCTACTCAGACTCAAGGACTATCTCAATGGGGGCTTCAACATAGCAAATTTCACTTCAAAAATCAAGATATCACCTCTGTCACTGCTGGCAGACCAAACACAAGGTTATTCTCCGCAAGAACATCCCAATGATTAGTACAATTATTTGGAATGTGAGAGGAATCAACACCCAAGGGGTTGTGAAAAGACTTAAAATTCTCAGGAAAATGCATCACCTTTCTGTCATTACAATTCTAGAACCTTTTTCAGACAGTGTTAATATTCAGAATTTCAAAATTCAATTGGCTATGGAGAATGCTGCTGCCAATTGCAATGGCAAAATATGGGTTTTCTGGAATGGAGATGTTGACTGTGTCATCAGTGATGAGGATGAACAGCAAATCACCTGTAAGTTTAATCATAATGAAGTTCAGAATAAGTTTACTGTCACATTTGTATATGCCAAATGTAAAGATCACCTCCAAAGACCATTATGGGATAAATTTCTTCAACAAGACAGTGGTATTGATAAACCATGGTGCACTGTTGTAGAATTTAATGTTATCACAACAAGAGAGGAAAAAATGGGAGGGGTGCCTTATAACATGAAGAAGAGTTTTGAGTTCATATCTGTTATTGAAGCTTGTGGTCTGATAGACTTAGGTTTCAGTGGATAGAAATTTACTTGTGTGTAACAAGAGAGGCATTGCTCAAAGAATTTGGAAAAGATTGGACAGGGCTCTTGTTAATGATACTTGGCTTGAAACCATGCCACAAAGTACCATCACTTACTTATCTTCTACAAGTTCTAATCACTGCCCCCTTCTTATGGAATTGATAGCAAAGGACACTAATTTTATCAAGTATTTTAAATTTTTAAATTGATGGGTAGATAGTCCTAATTTTATGTACACTGTGAAGGCATGCTGGGAGAGGGATATGGAAGGTAATGTGATGTGGAAATTTCATCAAAAACTCAAAAGACTTGCTAACACCTTGAGCAATTGGTCGAAGCAAGAATTTGGAGATATATTCTTACAGATTAAGGATTACGAAGAAAAGGTAATAAGAGCCGAGGAGAACCTTATCATGAATTAAACTGAAACAAACAGAACTCTCCTTCATGAACTCAATGCCAAGTATATTCAATTCCTGAAGCTTGAGAACTCAATCATGAAACAAAAAACTCAGCTCCAATGGTTCAAAGAAGGTGATACAAACTCCAAATATTTTCATTCTCTGATAAGAGGAAGAAGAAGAAGGCTCTTTATTCACAAAATCATCAATGAGGATAGGGAGTGGATACATGGAAATGATAATATTGCTAAAGCTGCATGTGAACACTTCCAACAAAGCTTCACTGGTGAGGACAAAACTATCACTGAGCATAATTTAGAATGCATTCCAAGGATGGTAAGTCAGGATCAAAATGTTAGGCTCACTAACATTCCAACAATGGAGGAGTTGAAAGAAGTGGTATTTTGTATGAGTCCCACCTCGGCTGCTGGACCAGATGGAATGAATGGCTATTTTTTCCAAAAATATTTGAATATCATCAAACCAGACCTCCTTGAAGTCATTCTTGCATTCTTCAGTGGTCAAATGATACCAAAAAATTTCTCTCATTCCTGTATTGTCTTGCTGTCTAAGGTGAGTAACACAAACAAATTGACAGAATATAGATCGATAAGTCTGAGAAATTTTACCAGCAAGATTATTTCTTAACTGGTGAGCAACAGACTTAGTCCTATTCTGCCTAGTTTGATTTCTCTCAACCAATCAGGCTTTGTTAAAGGGAGAAATATCTCAGAGAATATTATGTTAGCTCAAGAAATTATCCATCAAATTAGGAAGCCTAACATTGGGAGTAATGTCATTATTAAGTTGGATATGGCAAAAGCTTTCGATAGAGTTTCTTGGGCTTACATTTGTTTGGTATTAAGGAAGATGGGATTTGATGAAAAGTTCATTGATATGGTATGGCGGATTATGGCTAATAATTGGTACTCTATCATCATAAATGGTAAGAGATATGGTTTTTTCCACTCCACTAGAGGGCTCAAACAAGGAGATCCTTTATCACCTGCCCTATTTATTTTAGGAGCAGAGGTGCTATCAAGAACTTTCAATCAACTCAAGAACAATCCTGACTTTCATGGTTTCATTATGGAAAAAAAGGGGCCAATGGTGAATCATCTAGGTTTTTCTGATGATATCATTCTGTTCTCTTCAGGAAGGATCAAAACTTTAAAACTCATCATGCAAACCCTGAAGGATTATGAAGATATATCTGGCCAGCTGGTTAATGGAGACAAAAGCCATTTCATGATTCATTCAAATGCTTTTAACACCACAAGGGATAGAATTAAATGAATTACAGGTTTCAGACAGAAACAAGGGCCTACAACTTATCTAGGATGCCCACTTTTTTTTGGTAGGCCTAGAATCATTTATTTTTCTGATCTTGTTAACAAAGTCATTTGCAGGATCACAAAATGGGAGACTAAGCAGCTAAGTTATGGAGGCAAGGCAATTCTAATTAAACATGTATTGTAATCTCTCCCCATACATATTCTCTCAGCAACAACTCCACCATCTACTGTGCTTAAACAAATTCAAATGCTCATGGCTGACTTTTTATGGGGAAGGAGAAATGATACTAGAAAGTATCACTGGGCTTCATGGAAAAACATGAGCTTCCCATATGTTGAAAGAGGGATTGGTATGAGGAATATTCAAGATGTGTGCATGGCTTTTAAATACAAACATTGGTGGACCTTTAGGACCAAGCACACTTTATAAGGGGAATTCATGAAAGCAAGATATTGTCAGAGGTCTAATCCTAATTGCAAAAAAGGGGACAATGGAGACTCAATTACATGGAAACACATGCTGCAAATAAGGGACAAATTGGAGCAACACATACAGTGGAAACTCAACTCAGGTTCTTTTTCCTTTTGGTGATATAATTGGCTAGGTACTGGCCATCTAGCTCAATTCTCCACCAATAGTCACATGTTCAACAATAGTACAGTTGCGGAATTCTGGAGTAATGGCAGGTGGAATTGGGACAAGTTAATACAACAAGCTCCTAGCTGTCAATTAGCAAATATCCTTACTGTGGAGCTCCCTACACAACTGCATCTTCCATACCAAGCAATATGGACACTCAACAGTGATGGAAAATTCACATGCTCTTCAGCATGGAACGAAATCAGGGAGAAAAAACCAAAAACTTTATTCAATTCTTTTCTTTGGCATAAGAGTATTCCTTTCAAAGCTTCCTTCCTTGTTTGGAGAGCCTTGAAAGGAAAACTCCCAACTAATGAAAAACTTATCAGTTTTGGTAAAGAATCTTCTAACCTCTTCTGTTGTTCTAACAGGCAAGGATTGGATACAATAGAACACACCTTTAACAGAGGGCAGTTCGTGGCTTATGTATGGCAGAGCCTGGCAGCAGTAGTTGGAATCACACCAAATCATTGTTCCCTGCAACATCTCCTCATACAATGGTGGAACACGAAACACAAAAATGGGGCACATAAACTTCTCTTACAGGCCACACCGATCCTAATTTGCTGGAACCTGTGGAGGAATAGGTGTGCAAGCAGATACGGGGGAAAAACATCCAACATCAGTCGAGTCAAATATGTCATCTATATGGATACATACAGGCTGTTAACAGTAACATTCCCTCAAATTAAATGGCCTTCAACTTGGAAAGGTCTTTTTCAACTAGGGAAAGCTTGCTATCATAACACAAAAGTGACGATGGTAGCATGGAGAAATCCTCCAGAACAGTGGATAAAAATCAACACGGATGGCAGTGCAATTGACAACCCTGGCAAAATTGGAGCACGGGGAATCATAAGGGATCAACATGGAAAAATGGTGATGGAATTTTTTGTTCCTCTTGGTGTTGATACAAACAACCAAGCTGAGCTCGAGGCTGCTATTTTCGGGCTGACTTGGGGGCTGGATATGGGCTACAGGGAAATTCTACTAGAGGTAGACTCACAACTTCTAGTAGAATGGATGGCACATAAAACAAACTTCCAATGGAACATAACGACACAGGTAGAAAAACTACAATTGCTCATTAACAAAACTCAAGAATTAAAGTGTCAACACATATACAAAGAAGCCAATTTTGTGTCTGAGTCACTATCCAAATTCAGCCACAAAGTCACTACGTCTCAACTGTACTTCGACAGTAAGTTGCTGCCTCCAGAAGCAAGGGCGTACTACCAACAAGATGCTCAAGGGATGCCAAGTTTCAAAAGGAAGAAAACTAAAAAGCTCACAGAGCCTACTTAAGCAGTGAACTCAATCTTTTCAACTTAGCTGTCTTTTTGATAAATTATAGCTTCTTTGAATAGATTGGTATAGGATAGTTTTTTGCTTTTGAAATGTAAAGGGAGAGTCTCCCTTGTTTATGTTTCCTAGATACTACGTATTGAGAGGAGTCCTCTCTTCTAGGTGCTTAGTATTTTGGTTTCGCCTTTTTTGTAAGGGGAAGAGTTGACTTCCTTTTTTGGAAAGTTGACTCTGAACCACCATAGGATCTGTCATGACTGGAATCTAGACCCAGACGAGACCGGCGTCGTTGACCTCTCAGAGGTCGCAGACAAGCCTACTTACATCATTCTTACTTTACATAGGTTAATTTTAGCGAAAAATTTGAAACTTTTTGTTTCCTAACATACTTATAAAAACATTCTCATTAATACGTAATTGTTCACCATCAACCATCTAACATTAAGAGATAAGCAACTTAATCAAATAGTTCAATTATTATTAAGTGTATAATTGCCAAAATGTCACCAATACATAGTCTGAATAAAAACAGGAAAGAAACTCTAGTGGAACATGCTCCACTAGCTCAACTCTAAAACTAAGCTATAATATAAAACAGTAGCATCCTCGAAAGCATGAGGACCTACCAACTCCGGATGAATGCTGGACGTCCGGATAACTGCAACGATGACCCTGTAGCTCTATCGTCCACCTGTGCCTGCACCTAAAATAGTAGAGTTTGTATAGGGTTAGTACACACTTGTACTAAGTATGGGTATATGCAAGCACACACCAAGGACATGCATGAGAAAAGATAGCTCTCTCCTAACAACATGATTATTGAAAGTCAAGTCAGTGGACTTGCCAAATTGAGATTAGGAAAATTTCCAAATTTGGATTAGAAAGTAAATGATCTTTCCAAATTTGGATTAGGAAAGTCAGTGAGCTTTCCAGATTTGGAATAGGAAAGTTATGCCATGAGAATAACATACATCATCATACTTTGCACATTTGCACACAACACATAACATTTACACATAGCACATATCATATAACATACAGTACATTTTGCATGTAGCACATAACTTCTTTCATATCATTCATTCATATGCCATGAGACCTTGGAATAATGGACTTGACATTAAGACATCCCAGAAATGAGGGCTCAACAGATGGGACCTCAACTAGGGAATCTCCATTAGCAAACACAGAGTCTACTTCATTCATTCATACGTACTTCATTTCATTTCGTTCATAGGCCAGTGTGAAAACTAGCTATACCTAGGGTGTAGTTTACGACTTTCATCGGGTTTGCTGTGCAATGATCAAGAATAACCTAGTGTTATTACCTGAGTCTAGCTCACCTCTTGATTATCCTATCCTAACACCTTTAGTATCGTTCATTTAATTATGTGCATCATTTGAGGCTGGCCTCATTCATTCATTAGGAACTTTAACTTTAACTGACATAGATCATGTGATCATGAAATCCAGTGTCTCCCCCACACCGAAAATAGGTGGAATCACCGGCCAAAGTGACCCAAAAACATGCTAACGTACATGGGAATTTAACCCCGCCAGATCCCTATATTGGCAGTATAGGTTCGAAGACTAGGATATATAAGGAGACCCATACCCGGCAAGCCGGATAGTCTCATCTCATGAGAGTTACGTGAACCTCCTCCCTTCCCGAAAGAAGGCATCACCGCTCGTAGCTAGTCTATCGGTGCTCAGTATAAAGTTCCATTACATTCATCTCATACGTCATGGAAGCTGGCTTCTAGTATGAGGACATCATAGCTCATTAGATGATTTATCATCTCATCATTCGTATTGAGTGTGTTAAGCTCAATACTCTCATTAGAGTGTTCATAGAGACTGGTCTCTTCATTATCTTACACTCTCATAGGTGAGTACGTATTGGTAACATTTACTTAGGCTCATTTGAGATTGCTCGCATCATTTACATTAGCCTCATATCATGTTGTCACCACATTCATCATCATTAGCACCTTTGCTTTTCATAGTTATTCACCTCTTATTACGTGAATGTTCATTTCATCATATGCCAATGCACTTGGCCATTTGGTGTGTTTCACACCCTTACTTAACCCTTCTAGGGTTTCATTATTTCATTGTTCATTTCATCATTTCATTGTTCATCTCATCATATGCCAATGCACTTGGCCATTTAGTGTATTTACACTCATACTTAACACTTCTAGGGTTCATCATTTTATTTCATACATCTTAGGTTCACTTACTTTTGAACGTCTAACCCTAAACCCTAAACCCTAAATCCAAAGCACAAAATACCAAAACCCTAACATTTAAAACTAAACCAGAGATATTACAACTCAAATACTTAACCCCAAACCCTAAAACTTAAACAATAACCTAAACCCTAACCCTAACCCTAACCCTAACACTACCATAAATCCTAAACCCCAAGCCCAAAATACAAAAACATAAACATTAAACACTAAACCATTGATACTAAGCCTCAAATCCTAAACCCTAAGCCAAAAAACTTAAAAAACACCAACCCTAACCTAACCCTAACCCTAAAATTAACCCTAACCCTAACTTTAAATCATAACCAGAAACCCTAAGCCCAAAATATCAAAACCCAAACATTAAATACTAAACCATAGATTTTAAACCTCAAATTCTAAACCCTAAACCATAAAACCTAAAAAAAACCTATACCCTAACCCTAATCCTAACCCTAACCCTAACCCTAACCCTAAACCCTAAACCTTAGGTCCAAAATATAGAAACCCAAAAATTAAACACTAAACTATTGATTTTAAATAACAAATCCTAAACCACAAACCCTATAACCTAAAAAACCCTAAACCCTAACCTAAACCATTAACCCAAAACCCCAAGCCCAAAATACCAAAACCCAAACATTAAACACTAAACCGTAGATTTTAAACCAAAATTCCTAAAACCCAAAACCTGAAACTAAAAAAAAGTAAACCTTAACACGAACCCTAACCCTAACCCTAACCATAACTCTACCCTAAACTCAAAGAAAAAAATACAAAAAACCCTAACGTTAAACACTAAATCATAGATATTACAACTCCAATCCTTAACCCCCAAACCCTAAAACCTAAAAATAACCAAACCCTAACTCTAACCCTAACATTAACCCTAACCCTAACCCTACCATAAACCTTACACCCCAAACCCAAAATACCAAAACCCAAACAATAAACACTAAACCATTGATACTAAGCCTCAAATTCTACACCATAAACCCAAAAATCTAAAAGAACCCAAACCCCTAATCCTAACCCTAACCCTAACCTTAACCCTAATCCTAACTCTAAACCCGAAACCCGAAACCCAAAGCCCAAAATACCAAAACCCATCATTAAGTACTAAACAAAAGATTTTAAAACTCAAATGCTAAACCCTGAACCATATTTTAAAAAAAACTTACACCCTAACCTTAAAACCTAAGTCCAAAATACGAAAATCCAGGCATTAAATACTAAACCATAGATTTTAAACCTCAGATCCTAAACCACAAACCCTAAAACCTAAAAAAAAACTAAATCCTAACCCTAATCCAAACCCTACCATAAATCCTAAACCCCAAGCCCAATATACCAAAGTTATAACATTAAACACTAAACCATTGATATTAAATCTTAAATCCTAAACCCTAAACCCAAAAACCTAAGAAAACCCAAAACCGTAACCCTAACCCTAACCCTAACCTTAACCCTAACCCTAACTCTAAACCCTAAACACAAAACTCTAAGCCCAAAATACCAAAACCCAAATATTAAATACTAAACATATATTTTAAACCTCAAATGCTAAACCCTGACCCATAAAACCTAAAAAAAACTACACCATAATCCTAATCCTAACCCTAACTCTAACCCTATGCCCTAAACCCTAAACCCTAAGACAAAAAATCCTAAGTCCAACATACGAAAACCCAAACATCAAACACTAAACCAAAGATTTTAAACCTCAAATCCTAAACAACAATTCCTAAAACCTAAAAAAAAACTAAAACCTAACCCTAACCCTAACCCTAACCTTAACCCTAACCCTAACCATAAACCATTAACCCAAAACATTAAGCCCAAAATATCTAAATCGAAAAATTAAATAATCAACCATAGATTTTAAACCAAAAATCCTACACCCCAAAATCTAAAACCTAAAAAAAACTTAAAAAATCATTTCAAATTTTTTCTCTCGCTACTCTCTCTCTCTCTAAAAAAAAGCGCTCCTAGATTCTCGAACGGTCACTAGGAACGCTCTTCATATAGTTCCAACAGAATGGCCTCTGCGCCGCCGGTGACGGTCAGACGACCGCCGGACCAAAGAAAAATGTTGCTATGGTGGAGATAGATTCTGTCCAACAAGAATCACCATCTAAATCAATCCACAGCTCCTCGAATTTGAACTTTAACACAGGGATAACTGTTCATCTCTCCAAAGAGGAGACATAGTGGGCGAACAAAATCATTTCCCTAGCGAAAGCTAGAGTGATTCAACTAGTTCCAATCGATGGAATGGCCTCTACACCACATGAATTAGCTATGATTGAAAAATCAAACAAAACTATCTTACAAATTAAGAGATCTGCCCAGTCGAAATTTCAGAGGAGTTCACCAAAATCTCCCAAAATTCCAAACTAAATTTCGTCGGAATCGAAGAGGAATTTAGAGGGAAAAATCACAGGGGTAGACTCCACTCATCATAGCGCACCTAATGAGATCAATACCAACTATGATGATGAAGGAAAAAATTCCGACCAAAATTCCGGTGAGGTCATCGGAGTTCAATTGAAGAATTCAATGACCAATTTGAGAAATGAGCTTACAAACCCCCACATACAAAGAGATGCTAGAATAGCAGTAACTACATCACAACAAAGTTCTAGTTCTAATCGTTCAAATGGTTCCAATAAATTTGGGGAAAATATCGCGATGTTTAATACGACAAAATCAACCCATAACACTGCCTCTACAACTAGGGATGATGAACAACTGTTAGGAGGCAAATTTAATGGGGAAAACAATTCTGAAGCTAAATCGAATTTCACTGATCATGCTAAACTAGTGAACAATTATATTACAGGTAAGGTGTTTGATGAAATTCCCCTGAGTAAAGAAAGTGGCAAACTCCAAGAAGCAGTGAAAGGCAATGAAGTTGATCACAATCCCAAATCGATGGACACGTCTGGGAATCAAAGATTGCAAGAAAATGGTAAACACTACACGTCTAAAGTCGACAACAACATCACTGGTAAGAATGTATCCTTTGAAAACCATCAGCATGACCATAATAATAATTCTACAAACTTGTTGTGTTTTGAAAATCAAAATGAGCATGAGAAAGGTATACATAATGTGCAGGTTCAAGGAAGTGATTATCACAAGTTGGATTTTCAGGATAATTCTAAGAACCAAAACGTGCATGATAATGATTGTACAGTGCAGAAGAGGAGACCCAGTAGTGCCGATTTGGATCACATTACCCGAGCTACCTTGGCATTGTTATTATGTGGATACACTCACTCCTATGTTGTCTCCCATTGGCAAAGCTTTATTTGACTCGGCGACTATGCAGAAAACTAGGGGTAGTGTGGCAAAGGTCAGAATCCAGATTGATCTAACTAAGGAAAGACCTAGACATGTTTGGCTTGGTTATTCAGAAAAAAATCCAACTAGAGGTAAGTGGCAAATTGTTGAATACGAAGAAGTACCACCTTACTGTGCTTACTGTAAACAACAGGGCCATTTTATGGTTTCTTGTCTTGTGAAGGCAAAAGATGAAGAAATACAGTAAAGAAAGGAAAAGGAAATAGTAAAAAAGGGCAGGACAGACAACACAATATACCAACAAAAAACAATCAGGCACAGGAGGACAACAAGGAGAAAATGCAGTCAAAGAATCAGAACCAAACCAGAGAACAACCTGCTATGAATAATACTCACAATGAAGAACAGTGGGAAGTCCAAGGAAGGAAAAGGAACAACAACCAAACTCACATCCAGGACCAAAGCAAGGTAAATAACTCTCACATGAGATAGAATTTGGTGATCAGATTCTTGCACCCCACCCCCTGTATTTTCTAATTGATGGTCATTGATGTGACAATGACACCCCCCCCCCTGTAATTGTTGTTGAAGATCATTGTCGTGACAATGACAACCCTTCCCCTGATACCCTCATTGTGTTGGCTGATGAAGTTTGTGGAGGGAGGATAGTTGAGAAGGAGAAACTTTCTAACTTGCAGGAAGGGGAACCAAAATGGAGGGTTAAATCTCAAACCCCTGCTACCACTAAAATGCAACAGGGAAAATAGAAAAATCAAAATACAGTTAAACCTCACCAAGAGCAGAATGATACTCAAACTGAAAGACAGCAGGTTCATCTAAAAGAGGTTGAGGACAAACAGAAAAAAGAGGGCACAACCAGAGATATAGGGAACAAGGCTAATACCAGTAAACAAGAAAAGACTCCTAAAAGTAAGAACAGGCCTAGTAAGAAGAAGAGAGCTGCAAATAAAAAGAAACAAGCTGAAATACAAAAACAAGATGACCAGAATAATACTCAAGCTATAGCGACAAGTCCATGTAAAAAATTTATCATGGTGTATCAGATAAGCAACAAGGCATGGACGTGTTACCTCTAAAGATTCAGTATAACACCCCCCCTCCACAGGGTGACCCTCCAGATCAGACACATAGGCAAAGAATTAGCAGAACCCGAATCACAGATGAATATGATATGGAAAATTTGGAGGATGGAGCGGATATTGACAACCAGTCTATTAATGATTTGGACGAAGATGATGAAATAAGTGAATCATTGATCAAAGCATTTAGTCCAAACAATGACCAAGTATTGGAGAATGAAATTCAACAGGCTACCAGTAAGCAGAGACTTTCCCCTAGAGGCATGCACTTGGAAAGGCTTCCTTTAAAGAAGCCTCCTGCAGCTATTAATGCCACTGCAGGCAGACCAAATACAAGATTATTCACCTCTAGATCATCTCAATGATTAGTACAATCATTTGGAATGCTAGGTATCAGTACCCAAGGTGCCCTTGAAAGACTCAAAAATCTCAAACATATCCATCACTTGTCTATGATTGTTGTGTTGGAGCCTTTTTCAAACAATATCCACATAAATATGTTTAAAAGTATGCTTGCCATGGATCATGCTACTAGCAACACTAATGGAAAGATTTGGCTTTTTTGGATAAATGACATTTCCTGCAAGGTTTTAGAAGCTGATGAACAACAAGTCACTTGTGAACTTAGTCATGTGGAGGCTGCCGATATTTGTATAAATACTTTCATTAATGCAAAGTGTAAATACTATCACAGGAGACCATTATGGGATAGGATGATACATTTTGCGGATACTAATATTACCGTTCCTTGGTGCACAGTTGGTGATTTCAATGTCATCACAAATACAGATGAAAAACTTGGAGGCATCCCTTACAACATGAGAAAGAGTTTGTAGTTCATTGGTGTGATTGAAGCTTGTGGACGCATGGACTTGGGATTCCATGGACCTAAATTCACTTGGTCTAACCAAAGGGGCATCAATGTTAGAATTTGGAAAAGGTTAGACAGAGCTATGGTCAATAATAGGTGGTTGCAAGTCATGCCCCACACTAGCATCACCCATCTTCCTTTGGTGGGTTCCGATCACTGTCCTCTTCTCATAAAAATGAGTGCCAGAACAGAAAACCATATGAAGTACTTCGAATTTCTCAATTTTTGGGCAGATCAACGCTCTTTCTTAACTACGGTGATAGACTGTTGGAACAGGCAACTAGAAGGTAACCCCATGTGGATCTTTCATTAGAAAATAAAAAGGGTGGCTTCTATTCTTAGTGCCTAGTCCAGAATGCAGTTTGGTGATGTATATGAAACTGTCAAAAATTATGAGGAGAAAGTTAAAGTTGCAGAAGAGAACCTTATTCAAGACAACACTGAGGAAAAAAGAACTAAACTTCATGCGATTAATGCGGAATATATCATATTTATGAAGTTTGAAAATTCTATTCTCACACAAAAATCACAACTCCAATGGTTCAAAGAAGGGTATTGTAACACTAAGTATTTTCATGCCTTGATAAGAGGAAGAAGAAGAATACTTTTTATACACAAAATCCGCAATGACAAGGATGAACGGATACAGGGAGATGAACACACTGCAAAGGCCGCCTGTGAACACTTTCAGGACATTTTCACAGGAGAAGATAAGCTCATTGATGAAGTTCCTATGAATTGTATTCCAAGGATGGTCACTCAAGAACAAAATGACAAACTAAAGGCACTTCCTAATATTGATGAACTGAAGGAAGTAGTCTTTTCCATGAATCCAAATTCTGCTGCAGGGCCTCATGGGGTGAACGGATGTATTTTTCACAAATGTTGGAGCATTATTAAGAATGATCTTCTGGTAGTCATTATGGCTTTTTTCAGTGGTCAAATGCTTCCAAAATATTTCTCTCATGCTTGCCTTGTCTTGATTCCAAAGTGAAAAACCCCAATAAACATTCTGAGTTTAGGCCCATAAGTTTGAGCAACTTCACTAACAAGATCGTCTCTAAACTTTTATGCCTCAAACTGGCTACTATTCTTCCGAACCTTATTCCCCCAACCAATCAGGCTTCGTCAAGGGAAGAAGTATCTCTCAAAACATTATGTTGTCCCAGGAGATCATTCATTAAATAAAAAAACCTACGATTGGTAGTAATGTGGTTATCAAGCTGGACATGGCCAAAGCGTATGACAGTTTCTTGGTCCTACATATGCCTCATTCTAAGGAAGATGGGATTTGAAGAAATCTTTATTGACATGACGTGGAGGATAATGGCTAACAACTGGTACTCAATTATTATAAATGGTAAGAGTTATGGTTTTTCCGCTCCACAAGAGGTCTTTAGCAAGGAGACCCATTATCCCTAGCCCTATTTATTTTGGGTGCTGAGGTTCTTCTAGATCATTGAACATACTCCACCACAACCCTCAATATCATGGTTTTCATATGAAAAGCAGGGGTCCTCAGATCAACCATTTGAGTTTAGCGGACGACATTATTATTTTCACTTTTGGCAGAAAGAGATCTCTCGAGCTTATAATGAACACTTTGGCTAATTATGAGAGAATATCGGGCAACTCATTAACAAAGAAAAAAAGCCATTTCTTACTTCCTTCCAATGCCTTCAAACATCACTTGTGACAAAATCAAGAGATGTACATGTTTCCATCAAAAAGAAGCTTCTCTCACTTACCTTGGTTGTCCTCTATTTATTAGTCGACCAAAGAATATTTATTTCTCCGACCTCACCAACAAGATAGTGAACAGAATCACAGGGTGGCAATCTAAGATGTTGAGCTTTGGAGGCAAAGTGACACTAGTCAAGCATGTCCTTCAATCTATTCCAATTCACCAACTGTCAGCTATTTCCCCTTTTTAGCTGTCATAAAACAAATCCAAGCTATTATGGCTAACTTCTACTGGGGGTGGAGAAATGATCAGAAGAAATACCATTGGTCGTCTTGGAAAAATTTGAGTTTTCCTCAAGACGAAGGGGGTATTGGTTTTAGACTTAAGAGTGATGTTTGCCTATCCTTCCAATAGTAACAATGGAGGATTCTCAAGTCCAAGCAAAAACTTTGGGGAGATTTCCTGAGGGCAAAATATTGTCAAAGATCAAATCCAGTAAGCAAAAAATGGGACAATGGCGAATCCCAAGCTTGGAGATACATGACGCGTAACAAGCACACTGTGGAAACACATATTCACTGGAAAGTCAAATCTGGATCTTGCTCTTTTTTGTGGGATAATTGGCTAGGCATTGGCCCTCTAGCTGACCATTCTAGAGACTGTAACAGATTCAACAATGACACCATTGCGGATTTTATGGAAGGAGATCAATGGAACATACAGAAAGTCATTCAACAAGCTCCACAGGAACATGTACACATCATACTGGCGAAGCAGTTCCAGCTACTGCCAGGCAACCTTGATCAACCGGTTTGGAGTCTTAATAAAAGTGGTATATTTATGTGTACTTCTGCATGGAATGTTATTAGGGAGCAGAGATCAAAAACCAAATTCAACACATACAATTGGCATAGAAGCATCCCTTTCAAATGCTCATTTCTTTTGTGGAGAGCTGTCCGAGGCAAGCTTCCCACAAATGAAAAACTTGCCAAATTTGGAGTTGATCCCAGTGAATGTTACTGCTGCAATACTCCAGGTCAGGATACCATCGAACACACCTTCAATTCGGGAAATTTTGCCACCAAAATCTGGAAATACTTTGATAATACCTTGGGTATCCAAACAGATCACTTGCCCCTCCAAAATATAATTATCAGATGGTGGAACTCAAGCTACAACAATGATGCACACAAACTTATTATTCAATTCCCTCCAATCTTTATTTGTTGGAACTTGTGGAAAAATAGGTGTGCTAAGAAATATGGAGGTAAGCAATCTAATAAAGTATTAAACTGCTACATATAATGTTTCCTTATATCTCTTGGCCCTCAAGTTAGAAGAACCTATGTGTCCTCATTGATCAATGCTACCATGACATCAAAGTTACCTTAGTGCAATGGATTAAGCCTCCGAATGTTTGGGTTAAATTAAACACTGATGGAAGTGCTCTGTGCAATCCAGGGAAGATAGGGGCAGGAGGTATTCTCAGAGATTTAGATGGGATGCTGATGTTCGCTTATTCAATTCCTCTTGGCGAAGGAAACAATAACCAATCAAAGGTAGAGGCTGCCATCTTTGGCATTTCATGGTGTTTTCACCTCAACTATCACAAAGTTATTTTGGAGGTTGATTCGCAGATGGTAGAATCAGACCTCCCATGGAACATAACTTCTCAAGTGCAGATATTGCAAAGGCTCACTACTCACATCCCACACTTTACATGCATTCGTACACTTAGAGAAGCAAACTATGTGGCGGATGCACTTTCCAAACATAGCCACCAAATCACCACCCCACAAGTTTACTTCAACAATCAGCAACTACCTAAGGAAGAAGCAACATATCTTCAACTAGACATGGCTGGACTGGCAAGTTTCAGAAGAAGGAAATTGAAGAGAATCAAGAAACCTCCCTGAAGTTTTTCATACACATGAACCTGATAGACCATGAATTCTGGCAGGCTTATCCTTGTTGGTGATCTCATCATCTTCACTTTGGTTATTTCTTATTTAGGTTTTAGCTTTTATGAAGAGATTTTTCTTTTACTTGTAAAGGGAGAGTCCCCCTCATTTATGTTTTCCTAGTTTCTTTGTATCGAGAGAATTCCTCTCATAGGATTTATGTTTTTTCCTAGATTCTATGTAAAGAGAGGAGTCCTATCATAGGGTGCTTAGATAAGAGGATCATATCCAGTTTGGGGAGGAGTTGGAGAACCTACTAATTCCACCTTTGGTGTTCCTTAGTAGGCTACCAACTCTTGAACCACCATAGTTCGGAGGTAAGGTTTTATGCCCCCCCCCCTCCTTGTATTTCTTGTTTTTATCAATGTTAAGGCCTGGGGGTGCTTCTCAGCCCCTTAACTCCAAGGGTAGTTAAAAATATTTAAAAAAAAATTAACCGTAACCCTATCCCTAATACGAACCCTAACACTAACCCTATCCTTAACCCTAACCCTAAACCCTAAACCCTAAATCCAAAGCACAAAATACCAAAACCCTAATATTTAACACTAAACCATAGATATTACAACTCAAATCCTTACCCCAAACCCTAAAACCTAAAAAACAACCCTAAACTCTATCCCTAACTGTAACCCTACCATCAATCCTAAATCCCAAGCCCAAAATACCAAAACCCAAACATTAAACACTAAACCATTGATATTAAACCTCAAATCCTAAACCCTAAACCCAAAAAGCTAACAAAAAACCAAAACCCTAACCCTAACCTAACCCTAACCCTAACCTTAACCCTGACCCTAACTCTATACCATAAACCCAAAACCCTAAGCCCAAAATATCAAACCCAAACATTAAATACTAAACCATAGATTTTAAACCTCAAATGCTAAACCATGAACCATAAAACCTAAAAAAAAAAAAAACTACATCCTAACCCTAATCCTAATCCTAACCCTAACCGAAACCATAAACCCTAAGTTCAAAATATGAAAACCCAAACATAAAACACTAAACTATAGATTTTAAATCTCAAATCCTAAGCCACAGACCCTAAAACCTAGAAAAACCTAAACTCTAAACCCAAACCTTAACCTAACCCTAACCCTAAACCATTAACCCGAAACCCCAAGCCCAAAATACCATGAAGAAGGAGGTATAGGTATTAGAAGGATTGAAGATGTTAGCAAGTCTCTTCAACTGAAACAATGGTGGAACTTTAGGACAAAGAACTCTCTTTGGGGTCGATTTTTTAAAGCAAAATATTGCCAACGTGCACACCCGGTTGCTAAGAAGCTGGATGCAAGGCAATCTCTTTGCTGGAAATTCATGATAAGAAATAGGGAGATGGCAGAACAGCAGATTCTTTGGAAGGTTAATTCTGGTGATAGTTCCTTTTGGTGGGATGATTGGACAGGGAAAGGACCGCTAGAGAATCACTGTGATTACATCACTAGCCTTAATAATACTCCCATCTCTTATTTCATGATTAATGGGGGCTGGAATGAAGTGAGCATTCGACAATCTCTCCCACCAGCTTTGGTACCCATAATCCTCGTCATTAAACTCAATCAGGAAGCTAATAACCAAGACACGGCTATTTAGAAAATCAGCGAGAAAGGACAATTCTCATGTTACTCGGCTTGGGATCTGGTCAGGAAAAGAGGTAATAACAGGGTAATAAGCAAAGGCATTTGGCATAAAGTCATCCCGTTTAAAATGTCTTTTTTAGTTTGGAGGGCTCTTCACAACAAACTCCCAACTAATGATAAGATAATACAATTCGGGATGGATTCGGCCTAATGCTCTTGTTGTTACGCCCCAGGTAATGATACTATTCAGCATATCTTTATTGAAGGTTCATTTGCTAACAATATTTGGAGATTTTATGCAAGGAATGCAGGTATACAACATGAACACATTTTAGTCCATATGCTATTACAGAGATGGAAGAATTTGGAGCATAAATATGAGGCGCATCACTTGTACAACCAAAGCCTTCCAATAATCATCCTATGGAACCTATGGAAAAATCGATGTTCATCAAAATATGGCGCGAAGCAATCTAGCACTATCCGGGTAATGTACTTAATTCAGAAAGACATTACTTTACCCTTAATTACTGTTTATCCGCAGATTGCATGGCCGAACAAGTGGAACAATTTAAGTCATATGGTGATGGAATGTCAACATGAAGTTATGGTTAAGGAAATTAGTTGTAAGGCCCCATCTCAGCCCTTATTAAAATTAAACTCGGATGGGAGTGCACTCAACAACCCCGGGAAAATTGACGGAGGCGGCATCGTGAGAGACTATCAAGGGAATATGATCTATGCTTTTGCTATTCCTTTAGGCATTGGAACTAATAACCAAGCAGAGACTCAAGCAGCTTCATATGAATTAATGTGGTGCATCCAGCATGGATACAACAAAATTCACTTGGAGACAGATTTTTAATTGGTCATTCAATGGATAGCAAAAATTCAAGACACGCCGTGGAAGATGCAACCATATTTCAGAGAACTTCAAGCTTTAATCCAACAACTTGAGCAGTTCGAAATTACTCACACTTACAGGGAAGAAAATTTTACAGCGGATAGACTTGCAAAGCACGGACATAATTCAACATTTCTATGTTAAGGAGAAACTACCAATACTAGCGAAAGGAAGTTACACTGGAAAAACTTGGTATGTCCTCTTTTAGAAGAAAGAGACTTAAGAGGATTAAAGAACCGCCTTAATTTTGTTTGTTAATTTTGGTTAGGAGCCTATTCAATTAGACTATGTCAATTGACATAGTCTCTTTGAATAGGATAGAATTTTTGTTGCTTATGTAAGGGGAGAGTCTCCCTCATTTAAGTTTATTAGATATGATGTACAAAGAGGAGCCCTCTCTTTTAGATGCATAGTACTTGATTTTTTCTTTTGATTGTAGGGTGACGAATCGACATTCCTAGTGGAATGCGGATTACGGAACCATCTAATAGGATGGAGGTAAGGTTGAGGTCCCCCTCCGTGTATATTTTCCATTATTAATGTTAAGGCCTGGGGGTGTTGCTTAGCCCCTTACCCCCAAGGGTAATTAAAAAAAAAAAGCCCAAAATACCAAAACCCAAACATTAAACACTAAACCATAGATTTTAAACCAAAAATCCTAAACCCCAAAACCTAAAACTAAAAAAAAAAACTAAACCCTAAACCCTAACCCTATCCCTAACACGAACCCTTACCCTTGCCCTATCCTTAACCCTAACCCTAAACCCTATACCCTAAACTCAAAGACAAAAATACCAAAACCCTAACATTAAACGCTAAACCATAGATACTACAGCTCAAATCCTTAACCCACAAACCATAAAACCTAAAAATAACCTAAACCCTAACCCTAACCCTAACATTAACCCTAACCTTAACCCTACCATAAACCTTAGACCCCAAGCCCAAAATACCAAACCCAAATAATAAACACTAAACCATTGATATTAAACAATTCTACACCCTAAACCCAAAAATCTAAAAGAACCCAAAACCCTAATCCTAACCCTAACCTTAACCTTAACCCTAATCCTAACTCTAAACCATAAACCCAAAACCCTAAGCCAAAATACCAAAATCCAATCATTAAATACTAAACAATAGATTTTAAACCTCAAACGCTAAACCTTGAACCATATTAAAAAAACCTACACCCTAATCCTAAACCCGAAGTAAAAAAAAAACTAAGTCCAAAATACGAAAACCCAGACACTAAAACTAAACCATAGATTTTAAACCTTAAATCCTAAACTACAAACCCTAAAACCTAAAAAAAAAACTAAACCCTAACCCTAACTCAAACCCTAACCCTAACATTAACCCTAACCCTAACCCTAAATCATTAACCCAAAACCTCAAGTCCAAAATACCAAAACACAAACATTAAACACTAAACCATAGATTTTAAACTGAAAATCCTAAACCCCAAAACCTAAAACCTAAAAAAAATACTAAACCCTAACCCTAACCCTAACTCTATCCTGAACCCTAACCCTAAACTCTAAACCCTGAACCCAAAGCCCAAAATACCAAAACTGTAACAACCCTAAAATAATGAATAAGCTAAATGCTTAAGGTGTCAAGAATGCTTGCGATTAGACCAAGGTTCATACGGATTGATACGCGTAGAACCAGACCTCAGAACCCTTACTACGACCAAGCCAACTAACTTGGGGAGTTAATTAAGCTTAGAAAAGTTGGAACGAACCATGTGAGGCTCACGAAATCGAAGATTTAATCGAAAGAGTTTTTACCGAATTTAAAAGAAGAAATTTTAAGTTTTGAGGGCCCAAGGGTAAAATGGTTTTTTCCAAGCCAAGGGTAATATTGTAATTACCCTGAGGAATTGATTATTTAATAAATTAATTTAATTAATTAAAAGAAATTCGGTTGGGGCGACCCAAGTGACCCATTTTCGCAAATTGGGAGCCACTCGGGTTCGAGCCCCACTAGAAGCAAGATTTGACTTGCTTTTATTTTAATTTGTTAACTTAATTTTTAATAAATAATTAATATTAACTGATTTAGAAACAAAAGAAATCAGATTTTTATTAATTTTAATTAATTATTTAAGTTGACTAAGTCCTACCAACTAGTCCTACTTCTACTAGACCACTATCTCCCATCCCCCACTCTCTTTTCACGTTAATCTCTCTCTCTTTCACTCTCTTTTTCTGGCTGCAAAACGTGATAAAACAATCAGAAAAGAATAACCAAGTAAATGCAAAAGTTCATCAAGAACTTGAAAGCTAGAAACACAAAAGAGAAAGCAATTCGGTAACGTTAAGCAAAACGTACTACACTAGTCGAGTAAGGTGTGACTTTGGGTGTGTGGACTGATTTGTGGAGAAGTTCTAGGGCAGCATTTTGGACATTTAACAAGAAAACAAAGGTATGGGTCTTCTTACTTTTGGTCCATTTTCCAAGAGACTCCTAGGACTCAGATTATTTGGCTCAAAACTAGGATTACTTTCCCCGTTGCATGTCCCTGTCATTAGCTCCCAACGAATTCGTAGGTTGGTATGTTTGCTGGTAGAAATTAGGTGTTGCAATATGTTTTCATGAATATGTATTTGGAATCATATGAATGACAAGCTTTGTTGCCGAAAATAGGTGTGTGTATGTGAAAAAGTTTATTGTAAACTTACTATAAATGAATGTTGATTTATGGCTTCAAGTTTGATATGATTTTGGGTGTTATTTAAGTGTATAAACTTATGTAGATGATGATGTTCATTTAAGTGTAAAGTGGCTGAATTTAAATGAAGAATTCTTGTCCAAAAATGTTCATGAAAATCCACCTAAAGGATTCACTTAACACTACTCCAAATGCATAAAGTTTCAATGTTAAAAAGTGGAGAAAAATAGATTGTAAAAAAGTAAATAAAATTTCTAGATTTTTGATGTTAATTTCGGGCAGTTCTGGAGACTTTGGGAGGGTTTTAAAAATGGACTAAAATAGGTGAGGTCAAGGGGAATCGAACCCAAGACCTCACATAACCAAGAGGTTGAGAAATTTTTTTAAAAAAAATGTGTTGGGGCTAAGGGGATTCGAACCCCTTAGCTGCTGCCCACGAAATGAAAAATAAAAAAAAATGGGGATGGGGGGAATAGAACCCATGACTTATGGGCAGCAAAGAAGATGGAGAAATAAGAAAAAATAAAAGATGTGAGGCGTGGGAATCGAACCCACGACCTCAAGGTTGGAATAAAGGAGGCGAAAATAAGTAAAACAAAATAGGTGAGGCCGTGGGGGTTCGATCCCAATACCTCACTGTCCATGCTCTTAACTTAGAGAAAATATTTAAAATATATATATGGGGTTGTGGGGGTTCGAACCCACCACCTCACAGCCCTTAAGCGAAAATTAATTAAAAAGAAGAAGGCTGTGGGGGTTCGAACCCACAACCTCCTTACTTGGGCGAAATTAAGAGTAAAATAAAAGAGGATGTGGGGGTTTGATCCCACAACCTGTTGGTTTAGGCGAAATGGGAGAATATTATGTTAATGAAAAATGAAAATGGAGTTGTGGGGGCTTGAACCCACAACCCATCGGCCAATTCAAGAACAAGGTTAAATAGAAAAGTACTCCTTCAATGTTAATATTGTGATTTGACTTAGAGTTAAAATGTTATGAATATTAGAATAAAATATCCAATTGATTCAAGACTTGGGATTCCTTACCCAAACTTCCGTTTGATACATAAGTCATACGTGAACAAATCATCCAAGAATAATGCCATCTACTTAGATCAAAATCAAGATCTTGGTATATATACAAGATACATAAGTCTTGTACTATAAAATCTTAGGATGTATGAGTCACATAATGAACTACGAATGAAGCCTCATGGCTTGTATGTATAGACACATAAGTCTAATATACGTTCAAAAGTAAGTGAACTTAAGATGTATGAAATGAAATGATGAACCCTGGAAGGGTTAAGTATGAGTGTAAAATACACTAAATGGCCAAGTGCATTGGCATATGATGGGATAAACAATGAAATGATGAAATTAACAATGAAATAATGAAACCCTAGAAGGGTTAAGTAAGGGTATAAAGCACACCAAAAGGCCAAGTGCATTGGCATAAGACGAAACGAACATTCACGTAATAAGAGGTGAATAACTATGAAAAGCAAAGGTGCTAATAATGATGAATGTGGTGACAACATGATATGAGGCTAATGTAAATGATGAGAGCAATCTCAAATGAGCCTAAGTAAATGTTACCAATACGTACTCACCTATGAGAGTGTAAGATAATGAAGAGACCAGTCTCTATAAACACTCTAAT